>JANHGN010010286.1:41023-72105 GCA_024605025.1 Megaceryle maxima | reverse complement strand
GAAACAACTGGTGATTTATATTATTTTATTATTATATGTTATTCAAATTGCTTAATTAGATTAAAATTCTTTTTTATTAGTTTCATAATATTTAATATATTCCATATGTATAACAAATTTTTTCCTGTGGAATTTTTATTCATTGACATTGTGAATTGTCTTACATTTGTTAATAAGATTATAGTTAAAATATAGCTTTGGATGTGTGCAAAATTATCCCTATCCATACCCTACATTTAATCCAGTTTGTTTGTACTAGACACTTAAACATTGGCATATTACTTTAGAATCATAGAAAAGACCTTTAAGATCCTTGAATTCAACTGTAAGCTTAGCACTACCAAGTCCACCACTAAACCATGTCCCTAAGCACCACATCTACATGTCTTTTAAACACCTCCAGGGATGGTGATTCAGCCACTTCCGTGGGCAGACTGTTTCAGTGCTTGACGACCCTTTCTGTAAAGAATTTTTTCCTTTGTTCAATCTAAACCAACTCCGGTGCTACCTGATGCCATTTCCTCTCATCCTATCCTTGTTAACTTGGGGAAAGAGATCAACACTTGTCTTGCTACAATCTCCTTTCAGGTAGTTGTAGAGAGTGATAAGGTCTCCCCACAGCCTACTTTCTGCAGACTAAACAACCCCAGTTCCCCCAGCTACTCCTCTTGACTTGTTCTCTAGACCCTTCACCAGATTTTATTGCTCTTTTTTGGACACAAAGAGCAGTTAGTGTCTACTAATATTTTACAATGATAAAGGGACAAATGTTCCTTTCAGCTTATGAAACAAAGGGAATGCCAAACCAGAAATACCCACTCCATAGTATTGGTCACATGATTTCAGCCTGGTGGAAAGGCAAATACTATTGAAATTAGACTGGAACAGACTACCTATTTATGGTTCTGAGAAGATATTGGAAATAATTAACACCATCTTTCTCAACTTACAGTTGGAAATAAATGTAACTTAACAGGCACATGGTACTTCAGGACCCAACCTGACAGGGGTGAGGATTGTGCAGGGTTATAACACGTTGTTCAGATTGTTAATTAGCTACCAGAATTCTGCAAAACCTGAAAGCTGAATAATTTTCTTCTCAAGTGGAAGGCAGCAAATTTTTCTACATACAAATTACAGACACCATCAGAATGGAGAGAATACAAGCCATGAAGTGCATGTCTGCAAAACATGCCCCAGAACAAGCAATAAAACCCCAAAAGTCAGAGAAAATCAGGGACTGCAGAAAGATGCCTCATGACTAACCTACAAGCTAACAGTGTCCAAAACCTGTAGTTTTTGTCCCTAATTAGGTTAGCATCCAACAGCATGAGAAGTGCAGCACTTAACTTGACTCATAGCACTTTAGTAACCTGCTTCAAATCAATGGAGAATGTACTCACACGTGTTACTAGCTAAATAACTAGCACTGCATTTTCAAACAGCTCATCTTTCTAGATTATGTTTTTGGAATTCAGAAAGCTTAGATTACTCTCTTCTATACCGTTTGGGGTTTTTTTGTTTTTTTTTTTTTTTTTTTAACATCTCTTTGTTCCTGGCTAAGACAAAAGAATGTAGTGAAGTGCTATTGTCTTTTCAGTGTTTTCAGCTAACTAGAAAGTAGAGATTGAAGAATTTATTGAGTTATACCTAAGCCACTATTGAGCTTTTGTAATCTTTTCCTCCAGATCCTCAGATGCTCTAAAAGTTCTGCCCCGGGTAGCTTGACAGCTCTGTTTTGATTTAGATATGGGGGCTAACAAGAAGTGCGATCTACTTGACCAAGTGGGGTAGCAACATGTTTGCCCAAGAGGCTTGCTATCTTGTTTAACTGTGTCATGCTGGGGCCTGGTGATATCGTCTTGCAATTAAGTGAGCCAACAGAGATCAGGAATGGTGAATACATGAGACAGGATAATGGGAAATACAGATCCCTCAGGATGAAGCAGATGGGTCAAAAAGGGGCTCACTTCAACAGTCTATGCACAAACACACACAGCCTGGAAAACAAACAGAAGGAGCTGGGGCTCTGCATGTGAACGCAGGGCTTTGACACCACTGAAATAATCCTGTTGTGGGAGACTGTATATGACAAGAGCTCTATGGACTTTGTAGGAAATACCAATAGAGAAAAGAAAGGTTTGAATGGCCATTTACACAAAGGAGCAGCTCAAAAGTATGGACATGAATGATGAGAAATAGGGCCTATCTATGCCTCTTGTGTTACTTATTTGTGTCCTTACGCTCTATACTGTCAGATATTTCCTCAGGTTTTTGAAGCTATGTCAATGTGCTGTTCACCAAAGGTCTGCAGTGAAAAATTATGCATAATTAGATGTGTAATAAGTTAACACAGATGGGCTTCTGAGGGTGATGTCGTTATCCCATCATAAAAACTCCATGTGATAATAGTATGGTATTTGGAATTGCATTCTGATATATAAACAGATTGCAGCAATAAACTTGTACTTGTTATCTAATTTTACATTTTAAAGACACACCTTAAGATATATAATCTTTTTATTTCTTTTGTGTTTGTGCTGCTCAAGACAGTTTGTGACCTAGGTATGAGCAGAATTGGATCCATTTGCTCCAGTGTGAATTAATTCTTTGACTCTTCTATTTTTGTTCTTGATATTTTTTCCCCTTGGGGAGGTTTACTTAACAACTTAATACAACAGGTTTTAGTTTGTTAGAGGCATCTTGGGGGGTGGGTTTAACTAATAAACTGTTTATATAAAAAAGTGAAATTATTGCCTATAAGCTTAAATTTACTGCATAGTAATCCCTTATCTTCAATGGAGCTTGTGTAAAATTTTATGAACTAAAATATGCTTTAATTTAGTACCTTAATTAGTACTTTTCTTAATAACATTTACAGTCTTCTTTTTAGAACAAGACAATAATAAGAGTAGTAGTAATAGGAATCATAGCTACAGTAGTTGCTATGTCTACTTCTATTACTCACACTACAACTAATAACATATTAACTATAATGTTTTCATGAAATCAAAAATCACAGTTTGAACTGGAAGTTTTCAATTTATTTCAGAACTACTCTGATTTATACTAGCTGGATTTTTGTCCCAAAACTTCAAAGTCAACTCGTAGATTCTTCACTCATTACTCATTGTATAGCGCTTTGCACTGAAGTCAGCAGGACTGCTCAGCAGATATAGAAGTTGTGGAATTTGTCTTGCATCAAGCTGCTGCTGATCAAAATAGGCAAAATAAACTTCTGACATGCTTTTAGCCTTAGATAAGCATCTGTGACCTGACACCAAGTAGTGAACATAAAATATGCTGTTTGTTTTTGACATGTCTACTTCTTGTATTTCAATAAAGGTAGCATATATACTAAATTAGCTTTTTTTTTTTTAATATTAGATCAGAAATGTTATCATGATATAGTACTGCATTATAAGGCCTTTGATTCACCTGTAATTCACACAAATGCAAAGGCATTTAATGTATTAAATAGAATGCCACTATCTTATAAATATAACTAAAAATAGAATCATGCCCTGTGAACATAAAAATGTCATGAGTTACCATAAAGTACATGGTATCCTTTAATTGTGTAAATGAGAAAAGACACAAAATGTTTTTATATTGATCTTAGAAAATGCAAGGAAATTACACTCAGACGAGTACAATATAAATATACAAGAAAGCAGGACAGGGAAGAAAGAAGATTTTTCTAAAACAGTTAAACATAGTTTTATCTCTCTCCCCAGTGAGGTGAAGTAAAATTTCTCACTGTGCTAAATTTAGACCAATGTGAGCTCCAGATCCTTAATAGGGAATGAAACATTTTTTAGAAGCTTGAAGACTTCTGACACAATCACCTTTCCATTCAAAGATTTCTTTACAAGTTTCTACATTACACATACCCTCAGGCAGTCTAGTGTTAATATACTGATATTAGCAAATGAACAGTATGTAGTATTCTGGATGTCACTCTGGAGTGTTTTCCTCAAGGCTTTACTGATGGATGTGAAACTCTGTGTTAAACTCACCTACCTTCTACGGAAGTAATTGAAACAGTGGAACAGTCAGCACAACACTGTGTGAAAATCCAGAAAAAGTTCCTTTCCCAGCATGTGAGACCTCTGAGTCGTGACCACAAATTGTACAATTGGAGTGTATGGGTCAGAAAGCACAAGCATGTCAATGTCATTTTGAGCTATCTCGAGATGACTCTGTGTGTGCATAAAGCTATACATACACATGCAGAGCAGTCTGGAGAAGAAGCAGTGGCATCCTCGGAGTGTTGTCTGAACTAAGTACAGATATTTAGGGAACTGCAAGCAGAAATAACTACTATTGAACCCTAAGACTGAACGTAAGCCAATTCAATCAATTTTTTGTTAGAATATGAGTCATTAAGTTGTGAGGTAAGCTTAGCACAGTCTTGGGTCATATGCAATTTGACTACATAATACACAGTGAATGCTGACCAAGGGATGGAAATGTTCCTGTAAAACCTTAATGACTCTGTCTCCTTCCTTTCTTCCATAGAAAGTTTACTGTTCACCAGTTAATAGCTGTGCTCAAGTGCAAGAATCTCAATGCTTTTTCTAGATCCTGTGGCTTGATATTTTTTATTGCAACTCATGGAATTCACATTGTGAATATACATGCTTGTTTCTGACCTTGATAAGATCTCACTCTCCATAGTACTTTGTGGCAGAGCTCCACTGATAATTGTATAGGAAATGTTTCCACTTCTCAGCATTGATTTTTCTGCCTTTCAATTTCACTGAAGTCTCTATTTCTCTATTACAGAAAGAGATGGATTCAGGTTCCTTAGCTGCCTTTCTATCATGGCCCATTTTTAATTTTTTCTTTTTTTTTCTCTCTAAATTAAACACTCTGTCTTTCCAGTCTCTACTATTGGGAGAGGCTTCCCATGCCCTTATCTTCTCATAATTATATGTCAGAAAATCAGTGGTCTAAATGCGTCCCTTGGGGTGATCAACCCATTGGATCAGCATTAGCTAAGGAGAGGAATTAATGAACTGAGACACAGGGTTACACATTTAAAATAAGTTTTACATTTTTACAAAGCAATTTTTAGGCTGGATGAGAATATCATTGAAATAATATATTTACTAGACAAATAATAATTTATTTCCTGAAGGTGAAACTGCTGCTTATCAGACATGACAAGATGCATAAGTGCTGTTCATCTGAATGTCCCATTTTTACATACAAAAACATATTTAAATACTCACATTTATATTAACCTAAAAATACAAGCCTGCTATATCAAAATGTTTATGCAAATCTAATAAAGCAAAAAGAAAGCCATATATCTGTAGTTATTTGGTTTATAAGAGGAAGAAAATGCCAAGGAGAAGATATATAAGGGATGTCATCATAAAAAGAAGCCTTTTATAAAACAGCTCAAGTACAGAGGATATAATTATGGATTAACTATGATTCTTTGACAATCTATTTGACAATAGTGGATTTCAGTGGGTTTATAATCACAGATGATGCACAGCTTTATAATAATGAAGTGTCAGTGTGTGGAAGAAGATGACTGCAAACCATTATCTTCTCAGATATTTTCATGGCATGTGCCAAATGCAGAGAAATGTGAGCAATGTCTATTAAAGATGCAGTTTAATTAATTCAAGCACATTTCTACACAGAGAACTAAATGATGGTTCTCAAAAGACTAGAGCGTGGAAATACTGATACATTTTACAAATGGAAACATTAAACAAAATCTATATGATCACAAAAGAAGAAGAAAGAGTGCTCTTTATTTGTCATATATCAGAAATCTTATCTCTAAACTTCTTTCATCACACTACAGTAATACCTGTAAAACCAAGACTTCAAATGCTTCAAAGGGTCTGACCCTATACCAAATTCTAAACACAGCCACAGTGGCTTGGCTTTCAGTACACCTAATGCTCTCATGACAGAGGCACGGAGAGAAGGACAGTGAGAACAGGACAGACAATTCTACAGCCACAGTAATTAGGAAAAATGTGCTCCTGAGATCCCAGAGCAAAGCTCAGTCTGCATGACCTACAGAAGAGTTGTCCACTCTTCTGCAGAACATAGAACCAGTGATCTTAATCTTAATGAACACTAATATCCCTATGTGCTGCTACTAATTTATACAATAGTTTGTTTCCAGAATGAGTATTTGGGGGGGAATTAAGGTTTCTTCCTACTAAACAGTTAAGGAACCGACATTCATTAATTGTAAAAGCAGCAATGTTTTATAATTATATTTTTTTATAATTATATTCTGATTTCTGAAATTGTACTTCTATTTTAATTACATACAAAAAAAAATTACTAATTTTTGGCTTCAGTCTCTGTACTAATAGTGGATATCAACAGCTGTGGTTTAGAAATTACAAATTAGCTACGAGTTAGCAGTTCCTATTTATATAAGGGTTTTAGTATTTAAGAAGGACATTGAAGTGTCCTTCAGTCATTCTTCTGTAAACCTTCCTTTTTAATTGAAAAAACAGATTTCTTCCAGATCTATTGAATCAGTTGAATGCATGATCAAAAGGCAACCCTGGAGATGAAAAATATCAGGACAGTTGTTGATCACTGAAAATTTAAAATGTATTAAAATGCTGCAATCTACTGAATCAAAACACTTTTGATCTTTTTTTTTTAATTTTTTTTCCTTCCATGTTTTATCCTAAACTGCCCTTTCCATCTAGCATGACTGAAATATTCCCTATGACCTATTATCAATTACACAGATTCCCTTGGGTAAATTTGATTTGAGTGTCCAAGACTATTTTCTGGTTTTCTATCAGTCCTTTCATTAAAGAAAACAGGATAAGCAAAAACTGCCTTACTGTTCAGTGCTATATTACCAGAAACTCACTATCAGTGCCTGATAGGTAAATAATCCTATGAATTAGCATCCTTATTTATTTTCGATGGAAATCCATCATCGTTGCAGATGTGTTACCAGGTGATAGACAGAATTTTGTTCCTCACCAAAAAAAAATAGCTACTTCCCAACTTTAAAAAAAAAGTTTATTGACATCAGAAACAGGCTTAGAATTATCCTCAACATATACCTTAACCTTTCAATGAATTTAGAAAACCTCCTTAGGATTTTTAAAAAAGAGAGAGAGAAAGTATACCTTGGCGCTTGTCACTTGAAATGGAACTTCTGAGCCCTTTGTAACTGGAGATGTCAGCTTCTCAGCTGGTTTTGAGCGGATTAGATTCGTAGCAGGAGGCTGATTGTGCAGCACAGAAGACAGGCAAAGCTGCACAGTCTCCTTCAAGGCTTTCAGCTGTGACTCCTGGGGAAAATAAGAAATTATCATCTCTTTAAGATGTGTTCTTATGAACAGAATTGCTTGCTTTCTTTCTCTGCATTAAACCAACAATTTATGAGAAGTTACTGCTTTTTCTTATTAATGAAAGAAATTAAAGCTGTTTAAAGCAGATTTTTTTAATATGATTAGGTTACCATGTATTACACACCCCACAGCTAAGAAGTCATTGCACTCTTCCTTTTCCATCATGAAGTTTTATCCACATTATTTCAAATAATTATAAAATTTTTTTTAATCTGAAAATAAACAAAAATACAATCTACCCAATATCATACAGTGCCCAGATTTTCATATAAATAGTTACAGAGAAGTAAATGTCCACAAATATTGCAAAGATGCGGAGCTGATATGGAATTTTGTTTATAACATTGACAATAATTTGTCTTTTTCCACAGATTATAATGATTGATTTTAATCTGACAAAGATGGTTTCCCTCATGACCATATAATGCTGCTGCAGTGTATACTAAATAATCCATAGGTCTATTTATCTGTTAAGAATATAATTGTGCAGACCCATTACCGTCCAGCAAGCTGAACTAAAAGTTTTTAAGTGTTAAACTTCTTGCAACTCATTTTACACAACAGCTATTTTACTCACAGAAATATGGATAGATGCATTAATGAAAATAGCAGTCCGTCTATCATTAAAACAATCTGAGACAGTAAAGACAGTGAGATAACTATAGCACTGAGAATATCTCATTTTAAACCTTTATTCCACCACAGCAAGACACTTAAGAGTCAATTACTACATATTGAGTTAACATCCTTATATTCATTCCAGAGGGAGTTAGGTAGCGTTTGGCCTTAAAAATAAAAAATAAAAAAAATAAATCTTGCTCTTATGCTTTACTCAAAGAATGCACCTATAAATACAGGTTACATCAATACATTATAACTTACAAAGTTTTTTTGAAGATACATAAACCAAGGTATAACATGGCAAAAGTTGATGGAAAATAGAAGTAACATTACATATTAGATACTATATGTTTGTAATGTTACATATACAATCTAAAATTATTTCACAGTTATACAAATCCTAAACAAAGGCATTTGGCATACACCACCTTGGTTTCACTTATCTGCTAAACGATTACTTTTTAGAACCCAACAAATATTCAATTTTTTACATTGGATAAATTTCCCTCATCTGGAACCGGGAAATATTTCTCATAACAGAAAATCAAAATGCTTCTTTAAAAATAAAGGCAAAAAAATATAGTAGGGTAGATTTCAATGATAGGATGAAAGACAACCATAAAAAGACTATTAATGCACAGCACACTAAGGAGAATCAAGAAATAGAAGATAGACTAGAGGGTGGTTTGTTTGCAAGTAGACAAAATGGAATGTCTTTCCCTTAAGATGTGTGCAGTGAGGAGGAAGGCTAGATTATCACCAAAGAGGACAGCACTTTGTATGAATTCTAATCATAGAATTACTTATTAAAATGTACGAACCTTGAGTTAGACTGATATGTTTCTGACCTAATGGCAGTGTAAAAAGGAAAGGATTACTTTATCCATCTGATTCAGGAATGTTTTAATTTCTAATTGACAACAGAAGATCTTTGCATACTTCTTTTCATGTAGCAGGCAGTTTCCCCTACGTTTTCAAGAAGTGACTGCACAGAGAACATAAATCACCATTTGACATAGTCAAAATAAGCTCAGACACCAAACTGGCAGATGTAGCAGACTGTCTAATTTTGCCTGAAGATATGGACTCGGCCATTATAGCACTATCTGACTCTAGTGCTCCCTGCAAATCACAGGGATCTGGAAACACACTCCTCTCATCCGGAAATCCCTCTGGATAATTTCTCATCCTCTCATATCCCACCCCTGCCATCCAGTGATTGCTTTGCCTTTGCAACAGCCAGCTATTTTGCCATTCCAAAGGTAAAAGCAGAAGAGCTCGTTTTGTTTTCATCTTGTGGGTAGCAAAATTAACTTTAGACTTTGTTGACAGGAGATGTATAAATGGGCAGCATAAGAGCACAACTAAAGGGAACACAAATCGAACCAGGGATGTCATTTGACAAAGTTCTCGATAACCTTGCATAGATGTGACTGTGGTCAAAATAGGCTGCTTGCTGGTCAAAATACTGCCAATATATGAAACATGTCTTAAGATTTCCCAGAAGTGTTTATACATGTGTCATGTGGTTGGATTAATATAGAATAATTTGGGCTGTGGTAATTTAAAATTTGACAGTCTTCCAAGGCTCCATCATGGGAGCTAGAAAAGTGTTGTAGTGTAAATAGACTTATGAGAGACGGTAAGTCCATTGTCAGCACAAACTAATATTTAATAGAAAAGTCTGATACTCTCCCAAAGGAAAATTACAAATTAATTCCTATTTATAGGCACAGTTTGAGATTAAATCACTCCATTACTCATTTCAAATACAACTAACTTTCCAAAAATGCACATTGCTCTTTATATTGCTTCCATTCTTCTATCTGAAACTACGTGTGTTAACATTGTCAAAACAGTTAAAGCTAAGTCTTCACTGAAGACATGGATGGACCATTGGCTATCTCCAGCTTTTTTTGGTCCATAGTTCATACAGAAAAGCTCTTAACCAGGGTAAAAGTTACCTGCAAGTTAAATGGTCTTATTACTCTGGGGTTAGAACTAGTCAAACATAGGTATTTCTAGTCTCATAAAACTGTCTCTCAATTCTCAATGGCATGAATTCTTTCATTTGAACTGCTTTTTTTACTCCTGCTTGCCATTTCCAACAGCACTTCTGCAGCATGTAAGCAATGACACCATTCGAAGATTCTTTTAGTGATGATTTGCAAGAAGATGACATTGCAACATTGGGCTTCTGGTAAGCCTACGGGACCATAACTGAGCCCTAAATTAAAATTCTATAATATTTAATAGGAAAGAAACAGAGGGTCAGAGAAGTCAGTTGGGTGTGCTGCAAATCCCATTTTAATTTGCAGTCAGAATCCCTTAATAGCATTCTCATTAAAAGTTCCTGATGTCAAATGTTCTTTGCTTTCTCCATCACAACTGTCTGCATTATAATGAATAACTGCATTTAGAAAGTATTTACAGTAAGGATTGCTCTCTTGACATTGCCACGGGTATATTGGTACTAGTGGGAGACCACATCTGTGAGCATAATACAAAGAAGGAACATGCTTCATTTTTAAATTAGAATGTTGAGCAGTGCAGTTCAGCATCCTAACAAGAAACATGGGATATATCACCCTATGTACACAGAGGTTATTTCAGTATGTAAGCAGTGAGCATTGTCTACATAGATGACATTTTGTAATGCAGGATGTAAATCTTCACTGAGGAGGATGATTTCAGAGATTGCAATATTGAAGATTAAGGAAAAATGGTTTTAGTGCAAGGGGCATAATTTTTTTGTCTAACGGAACCTGAAAATACCGGAAAACCAAATAGTGCCTAAAGTGTATTGATAGTCTATTGATTTTTTTTTCCTTTCTGATAAGCTGCTCCTCTGTTGCATGATATTTTCTTCCTAGCTACCCTAAATCTAGAATAAAGTTCCTCTGTTCCATAGCTGAAAGGAGTGGATGTGTTCTGCTCAGCCCCTTTGTGGGATTCCCCTTATGACATGAGTCACTGCTAGACTAGAAGAGCTAGCTCTGTCACATCAGTCCCACCCTAAGAAGACACTGACTCATTTCTATACTGCATCCCCTTGGCAACTCTGACTAAACGTCAGATAATAATTGTACTGGTTACAGGCACATTCTTGTTAGAGCACTTTTGAACATAAAGAATTGTAGCATTTGGCTTTCTGTGGTTTTTTGAGATGTTTCTAATTTGATTGCCCTCCCCTTAAATAGCTTTGCTGCTGTGCTTAACTTTATGCATCATAATTAGTTCCGCTGATTTCAGTAACAACTTCCAGGTACCTGAAATTAAGTATGCATCTAAATCATTGCAGGACTGTCATTTGTTTTTGTCAAATTACACTGAAACACTTATAGCTGAAAGAGATAAACATGCTTACATTACACTACACTTCTTACTTTGTCAAGAGCTGCCTTTTCCAATTCATCTTTTGCAACCGCTAGTTTTTGCTCCAGATCTGTTAGCTGTTGTGCCTGTGGGAATAAAGAAGAAAAAGCTGATGCAATCTACAATGATTTTTTTTCCCCCCATAATTTTTCATGCAGTGCCAGTGAGAGAGAAAAGGATATAAATTGTGCAAGTAATATATATGAATTAGGTCAGAATTGCTTGCAAAAAGACCAAGCCTCAAGGGACTTTCTTTTGTTTGTTTGGGTTTTTTCTCCCCTGAGAAAAAACATATTTTTATGTGGAACTGGGCTCAATCTGCTCCATTTATGTGAATGCAGGCTTACTCTAATTACCATGTCAGTAGTAAAAGTAATTCCATGCTATGAAGTATTGAGAATTGAGAACTTGGTCTCTGTTTTACGACAATGACTATACTTCCAACAAGCCTGTAGCCCTCAGCAGATACCTCAAGTGATGTTTATTAGCATTAATCATAGGCTATACTGGCTGAAAAAAATGATAAAAGCCTGGAATTTTCAGTTCCCTGATCAAGCAAATAACTAGTTGCAATTTGAAACAGGATTAGTCATCTATCTGTGGTTTTATCAGAGCAGCCACAGTTTCATTAGTCAAAACCATGTACAATTATTGTTTCAAAGCAGAAGTTACCTGCTTGCTCTGATGTGGGGTGGTATCTTGTATACGCAGTCTAATTTCCACTGCATCATGGCCCTTACACCTGATACCAGTTCACTATTGCACACACACGACAGATCATATCCATTTCATTAGCATTTGCAAAATTTAACTGCACTTATTTCTGACATTAGACAAAAAATTACTAACATAGTGCAATTTTTCTAGAGTTCAGTAACATTTGCATTTATTACTAAATATAGTACAATTTATTACTCACAATAAGTGTGATCCTAGCCAATGTCTGAAAGACTGAACATTAAGCTTAGCTCTATCTGACATACAGACAGTTCTCATTAGATACTACAACTAGACCAAGTAATTTCTCACACCATTATAATTTTAATTATTGCTACATATAAAAATATTTTTCAAGTAGTTGTACAAATTAATAGGTTTTCAATTCATGAGAAGCAAGATTTGAAAAAAAAAAAAAACTAAAAAAGCCCCACCCCCAGTAAATATACAATTAAATAATTTTAATTTATATTGATGCAAAGTAACATTTACATTGTAAATGATGGTGTGTGTTGCTAAAGGATTAAATCACACCAAAGATGATGGATTGCCACATGGTGCAGGCCAGACAACTACACAATTTCTCCATTCAACACAATCTGTGTTGTAATTCAAATCAGTGAAATACCAAAACTCAAGCTCTGAATTTCAGGGTGTCTGCTTTCCTTCAACACATGCATTATGTATGCTTCTGAAATAATGGGCAGCTGACACAAAGCAGGTGACTGCTGCTTCTTCCCTTGCAGCAGAATGTCTGTTGTTATATAATACATTGTGTTAAACAAAATTGCAACGATATCAAAAATCAAGTTTGAGAAAAAAGTGTTTAATTTCTTTAATTGCTGCCTGCCATTATTAAGAATTAATATATTGTAAAATCACTGCTCGTATCAAGGAAAATATTTTCAGTTTATGGTCATATGTACTCCTCCAAACGACAGGCTTATATGTCTTAATAAAGTCTTTCTGAATGCATCATTTTATCAAGCCCCATTCTTATTTTTGATAATATTGTCATATTTTGATAGACTAACTACTTCTATAACTTTCATGTATATTTATTTCATATATTACTGAGATAATAACCTGGTGATATCAATCGAACTGACATCAAGTGAGAATAAAATTTTGACATTAAAAATGCTTTTTGATGAACCACTGAATTGAAAGCAGTGATATTTATTTACATCCTTGTCCAAAACTGCAGAATAACCCATATTTTTTCCTATACATTTTTGTCTATCAAGGCTGAATTCTAATTGCAATAGTTTCACTGCTGGTTTAATATAGACATTTTTAGAGTATGTAATTCAGTTAACGTGGCTTGGATACTGAATTAAGTAAAAGGTCAAAATAGCAGTAGGACTAGACAAGACCAATTCTGATAATGAGTACAGTGCCTTTAAAAAGCATAGTCTGCAAAAACTTAAATATTTTTAAGTTTCTCTTAAGCATGCTTGTACAAACAGGTTTTACCAAGGAAACAGCACAATAAATAATCTTCTCATCCTCTGAAAGAGCACACTGAGCAAGTACTGTCAGTGAAGCACACTTTTCTAACTCACTTAAATGAATGTACTTACCTTTACTTATTCTAAATTACATTACAGAAAATGCCCATATTTAAATTGTTCCAGGCATAAATACAAAAACACTAAAAACTGACATAGAATCCAAATTGATATATAATTTCTTGCTAACGAATAATTGAGAACAGAGAGAATGTCTTCATAAACATAGAAATGTGAAGGCAATACCTACATGTCTTTGGAATGATGATGACTTTGTATTCTGAAAAAACAGTCACTAGAAGCTTTACATTTCTTATTTCCTTAGTTAGATCAGAAGAAAAAAACCCAAAACATTCACTAGTGGTCCTTTGTGTACCTTTGGAGAAGTATAGCGGTTGTTCTGAAAAATTAATCCTTTCAGTCATCTCTCTTGGGATAAACATATTCATGTAAATACAGTGAACAAACTCCTGTTGGATTATGTATTGCTGATAATAATGTGGTATTTTACAAAGAAGCTCCAAATCTAGCTCCTTTAAGCATTCTTGTTGGTATTTTACTCTGAAAAGGTAGATCTGAACTTTCTTCCCACAGACATCTCCTCCTCCAAGTCCTTCCAATTTTTCTCAGGAGCAGGACAATACCTAAAGCTTCTCACTTGTGAGGTGAGTTACTAGATTTTTCTGGAGGCACAGGTCAGCAAAAACAGGCTCTGATCCTATTTCCGTGTACAATTTAACAGATCAAATAGAACAATGACTCACTGAAAAAAAATGCCGTTTCCTTCTGATAAGTGCCCGAAACAGGACTGCCTAGTAGGACCAAACACTAGGCATGCTGCATGGGTAAGAGGGAGGACAGAGGGACTGAAGCCCACCTTTTCCTTATACAAATTTTCAAAGCTTTCTTTATGTCAGAACAGTCACATTAGAAGGATTGCTCAACCATGCAGAGATAAACATAGTCATGATTGGGTTTTCTTCAATTCAAGATATGAGAATTTGAGATCTAATTTGGTTATTACATAACTGTTAAGGATGTATTGTATTTCATACCAAGGACTGCTGGTTTTTGAGGACAAAATTATAACACATTCAGATTAATTAGAAAACATGATTGACCAAGTGATGTTTAATCACACATTGAATAGACTGGATATTCTGAACTCCATTTATCCTGCTTAGGCCTTAAATAAATGTTTAAGAAAAAAGTTAAAATATTTACTGTACAACTTTTTATTTTATAATTGATAATATTTTCTAAGACAACTTTTTAAATTGGAAACCACTTTACCAGAATTTTGAATAAATTATCTGGTAAACACAATTCTACTGTGTCTATTCTGTAAGCAATATTTGTATCTTAGAAACAGAGACCTGTGATTCTAAAGTATACTGTTTACGGCAGCACCAAGTGTTAAATAGAACAGAGAATAACAATTTTTGTCAGTTATTCCATTTAATCAGATGAGCAGCAAAAACCAGTTGTTCAGTAACATCTGAAATATATTTCAATCACGTACAATAAGAAGTCAGTTAAAAACATTTCTGCAAAATCTTAGAGCTTGTACATTTTCTTAATACTCATTACTTCACAATACTTTTATCTCTCATTTGTGACTATTCTGGTTGTACATTTAAAAAAAAAAAAAGAAGAAGAAAAAGGAAATGAGACCACTGTGCTTTTTTATTAGCTGAAATTTCACTTTTCCTTCCCCAGTCCTCAGTACTGTTCCTTCAAATAAAACTCATTACAATGAAAGTGAAACAGGAGTTTGCTGGGGTCTGAGCAAAATACTCAACCTCTAACTAAAGGAAAATAACTTCCCTGCAGAAACACACCTAAAGGCTGTGCACAAAGAGCTTCATCACCCACCTTTGTGCCTGGTCTGTCTTTTTATGTCCCATAGGGAATTTTCCTCCCTTCGGATCAGGCCAGAGCACCATAGGTTTTAGAACCTGTTAGGTGATACTCTCAATATCCACTGAGCCATGTGATTACAACAACCTGCTGCTCTTTCTTTTCTAAGTCAGTCTTCTTTAAACAATTGTATTGTTTATTTTAGCAGTAAGAGAATAAACATAGAGGGGGTAAGCATTTTAAAATTCATGTTAGGCATGCCATAATGCTCTAGAGCTCTGTCAGTAGTGCACTGGAAATATTTACTTCCTCTTTGTGAGAAAGGTTTAATTCACATCTTCCCCAAAGCTTCAGCTTTTTGGTTTTGGTGCTTCTTTGTAAGATTTGACCATTCCAGTCAAGAATATAATTCAGCCAGGAAAACACAAACCAAAGAAAACAGAACTTGTACTTTCTACAATATTACTTAAAAGTTTTCATCAAGAGATAACTTATTAGAGCTTTCTATTTCAAAAATATTACCTCATATTTACAGCTGATGAATAATGTAAACCCTAAACCATCCAACATGATATTCATTAACACCAGCACATTCATTATTGAAAAGTGCCTCCAAATCAGCCAACAATAAATAATACAGAAATTTCAAAACCCCTCCCAAAGTGCAGGTTAAATTTATTGTATTTGAGAACTTCATGCCGTAGACTGCTCTGAATTTGCAGTATCCCAGAAAACAGGATCAAGGAAGTGGGATGCAAAACTATCCTCTCAAAAAATGTTTGTTTCTATGTTTAGACATATAGCACATGTAGATTCAGATTATGAATTTCATAGAAAGCATTCCCTCTTTTTCCTGCTACGTGTTTACACAAGACAAGGCTTTGACTCATCTTTCAGCTTCCTATATGTCTTTCCCTCAGTCTTATTTTATTCTCTCATCTTTGGACAGTATAGAGCTTTTCAATACTTTACGTGACAAAATTTTTAAATTTTTCAACCCTACTAGGCACACTCAAAATCATTATTGTAATTAAACTATTTGGAAAATGTCAGTCAAAATCCCAATCCATTTCAATTTGATATTAATAGTAAACTTCTCTTCATTTTAGCAGGAGCTGGACCAGGTCTGTTAGTTGATTGAATAGCTGAAAGCTGTCAGTTAAAACTGCTGCTGATGGATTTGTCACCTTGTTTCACACTGCTAACTAGCCTTGTCTCACACAGTAACTCAGTCTGGCTATTTAAAACTGAATTACTGTCTAATACAAGTCCATATCCTTAAGGTGACATCCTCAGGATGACACAGAAGCTTTTAAAATTGGAATTTTCAGTTAGTTAAAAAAGTTACAATAATTTTTAACTCTATTGTAAGAAATGTACTAACAAGAAACTAATAGATCTGCATTACTAAAGACTGAAATAATATTCATATTTCACAAATATGTGATTTCCAAAACTGCATGGAACCATAAAAAAAAACCCCAATAGAATAGTGGAAGGAGATTTATTTCAATGAGGATATTGTTGTTAATATATTATCCAATGTCCTTACTGAGAAATATATAAGCAAATAGCCTGTCAGTATTTTTCAGCAGCCAGTTCTGTCTATATCTTCAGGTCCCTCCAGTATTGCTAACACAGTGTGCTAATATTAACATTACTAAATTTTTTTATATCATAGAAATAACATACAAAATGCTAAAATACGGCATCTGAAATGAAAATATGCACCAGCAAAAAAAATGCCAAGATAAACAGTGACCTCTACTAGCAAAACATCACCTAGATAATACTTTCAACATACGTTTTTTGTCAAGACTGTGAAAATACACCATACTACCACTCAGCAAAACCAAAACCAAAATAAACCTACTACAAAAGAAATAAAATTACAAAAAATAAAATAATAATTAAAAAAAAAATCTTGTACTTCATGAGGAAAACAAGACGTACCCACCATACAGTGATAAAAGACCATGCAACAGAAGATGAGGAGTTTGCTACTTACTTTCTACTCATTCATTTGTTATTTCTGACAAAGTCAAGGAAAACATTTTAGAGAATATTTTCTTATCAGAAGTCATTGATAATTATTCTCTCAGAACAATATGTTTAAAAATGCTATACATTAACTGTGTTGTGATAAGTGATAAGTCTCCTCTCCCAGATTCTATTCAGTTGTTATGAAACGGGCTAAAGTCAGCCTGTAGCTTATTGAACTTCCTATCTGTAATGAAGTCACTTGTTTAAGAACTCTGAAAAGAAATAATTTTTAAAATATCTCTAATATCTTGCAATACATTTATGTCTATAACTGCTATTTTGTAATAGGTTTCTTGATTTGTTTAGTTTTTCCTAAGCAGTGTTGCTACATTTCCCAAGAGAGGTTACAGAAGATCCAGATGCTACGGAAACACACTGGATGAATAAACACACCATAGTCTACTGACCCTGTCTGAAAGTGAGATGAGTTGTTGTGTTCTCTGAGGAAAGTTGATATGACAGGCCCATAGGAAGCCATCCTCAGTTTTGTCTTACCTCCTTTTAATACTAAGCTACAGAATTTAGAATTACAGAGCAATGTAAAAGGAACAACAATGGTAAGAACATTCTTTTTTTTGCCAAATAAATCAGTGTATACGTGGAATTTAAGGATAACAATGTTGCTTTTTTGAAAAGCTTACTGCAAGGAAAGGAGGAGTTTCATGGTACTTTGAATAGAATGAAGAATCATTTAAAATATGTTAACTGGGCCCTTTTTTCAAAAATGCAAAGTCAGCTAAACTCTGCAGTTGATAAGAATTTTAACAAAGGTAGGTGCAAATCATGGGTGAAGTTAATGTACCTTTATGAAATGGCTGGTCAAGCCTGACCATTAACTGTATACAAATAATTTGAATTTGATTGGAAAATATTAAACTTTTGTGTCTTCATACATGCCCAAGCACACAAAGCACTTTTTAAAAAGGTTATCACAAAATTGAAATTATATAATCAATTATTTCAAGCCCAGACAATGACACAATTTCTCTACTATATCAGGTCTTTGATGTTTTACTTTTGTTGTTGTTGTTCGTTGGGTTTTGTTTGTTGTCAGATTTTTGTTGTTGCTGTTTTGGTTTTGTTTTTCTTTATTCATTTTCACCTCTTTCTCTGTAGGGAATGCAGAATCTCGTAGTCTGCATTTCAGAAATAAATACTTTGCAACTCTGGGAAATAGGTTTACAGTGGCATGTAACAAACTGCTGCTAATAAGGAGAAAAACACATATGGTGGCATGCATTTTACTTTAGAGAAAGAAATGATATAAATACTTATAACATCCAGTCAGTATGATATAAAAAAACATTCACGTGGTTTTATTTTCCTTGACTCTATTTACCACAGCAAGTGCATGGTTTACAATGATTTTCACATATCCAAATAACCAACTGATTGCTGTAGCACTATCAGTGTTAAAGAATTTGGAGAACAGGTTTGGCTATAAATGCCAGTTTAATTAGCTAAGTCTTTAAAACATATCCTTTGCCCCTCATATGTAAGTCAATTCAGGTGTTTCCCTGACAGAAATACTTTCTTGAAACAAGTTCCTAAAAAAAGCCCAAACACCCACAAAAAAACAAACAAACAAAAAAAGAGCAAAAAACAAACCACCATTGTTTTTAACCTGCCTTCTTTCTCCTATATGTATAAGTGGTTATAAGAGAAGCCTAAATTTGACATGTTGATATGGTGATACTTAGTCCTTTGGAGATACTGAGAGCTCTGTACCTGAAACACTATTTAGGAGCATAAAAAAAAAAAGAACAGAAAGGAAATAACAGTCTTGCTCTTAATTTGTGATACTGAACTTCACAGAAACGTGTGAGTTCAAGAGTACCACCATGGAAACAAGCTAAACCACTGTGAGGAGCAGAGGATGTTCTTGAGCATTGTGACCAAGATTCTGCTCTTCCTTCCTTCATCCCTCTTTCCTAACATATTCTTCTCTCCCCGTCACTCCCACCAACTTCCCCGCCTGGCCCCTTCTTTCCCTCACTGTTTGAACACCTTTATCTTTGCTGCTTCCTGAGGCCACACCTCTTCCAGCCCTGCAGTCTTCCCAGACATCCTCTAGTTTGTTGCTATTACCTGGGCACCTGGTGGCCCTGAACATGTGGACAGGTGTAAAGACCCCTCAAGATCTCAGGAAAGTTGTTGGTCAGTGTAAGTAAGCCCATGATGGCTATATTTCAGGAATTGGCTGCGTCCATGTACCCCAATGGAGCAAACGTGGTTTGCTCTTCAAAGGAAGTGTATAATTACAAATCATCCCACTCATGGTAAGGCCATGAAGGGAATACTTATTAGCAATTACATAGTTTGTTATAAGGACGATGCTATTTACTTATGTAAATTTACATCCTACTGTGGAACAAAGGTTAAGTACATTGGTAGGCTAGGCAGCTGTTGCTCACATGTGAACCTTTTGGGGTTTTTTTTCAGTACTATTATCAACATACTTTGACTCACAATTTAAACGATAAAAAGGAAAAACAGATGAAACAATAGATGAAATTTAAAGATAAAAAGTTTAGAAGTTACAATCTTTTCCTTTCTTCAAAAATCTCAATTATCTCCAAACTGTGTTTTTTTGTTAATTCTAGCTGTTATTAAATTTTAACTGCCTAGGTGTTTATTATGCCTAATTTTTATCTATCTATCCAACTGGTTGGGGTCTTAGCATGGCAAGAAATAAATGTTTCTGAAAAAAAATTAAATAAACCTGTGAATTTAAAAAAAAAAAATCTAAAAATAAAATTGCACAAATCACACTGTGTATTTTAAACAGCTTACATTATTCTAACTTTACAGTACTATGCATACAACAGAGAGACAGTAGTGAATGTTAAATGATTCCAGAAGGCAATTTGGATCTCATATTGAGATAAATTACTTTGTAAGAATTTCTAGCTCTAGTCACTTTGAAGATCACTACTTCTCTTCATCCTTTATGCCAGGAATAAAAGCCCAACTCAATTAGCAGCCTCCAGTCAGGTGACCTGAATCTTTTTTCTTCCTTTACAGGGATTAACTTCTCCCTGTATTAGCAAGGACTTGATGCCCTTCAGGAAAATTCTATGTTGTGTCTTCCCCCTTTCTTACTTTTTCTTTTTTTTCTAATAAAGAGCTAGCTAGACTGGCTATTCATAAGGATTGTATAAGCCACAGACATCCCCTTTTTGTGTGTATGTGTTAGTTTTGTTTGTTTTTTTACTAAAGCTTCAGTTTTGGTTAAACTGTTTTAGCCTATAGCAGGAATTTGGATCCAGGGACCTAAGGAATCATAGAATGTTAGGGGTTGGAACTCAAGGAACGTTCCATTGCTCAAGCTTATCACAAATACAAAGATTTGCTTTAAGCATTAACAAAACTTAACACTGCCATGAAGGACTGTTAGCCAAAGGGGAAAAAAAAAAAAAAAATCATAGAAAAAAAAAAAACAAGAACCAGACGTAAAATATGCTTTTGTTTAGTTAGAAAGATGAAAACCTGTGTTACAGAATCTATGGGATAGGGCAGTAGGTTTTGGTCACCTGCAGGAGACGAGAACATTGCTTTATGTGAGCATGTAAATAACAGATATTCATAAATTAAATACTTGTCACTGCTTTTGTATATTTAAAAACAAATACACCAGACAACTTTTTAGGCTTTGAATCTTCTCTTCCTTACCCCAGAAAGCAATTTAATAAAAAGCACTGTCCCTGTTACAGTGGTTTGTGAAAAACAAAAGAAAACAAAATAGATGATATTTCTGAAATTATGTTATGGCATTATGTGTCTGTTTGGTGCATTGATCTCTTTTTAGTATGGTGAGGAAATGACTCCTTAAAAGTACAGTAATAAAGGCAGCTATTGTACTCTTAGATCACATCAATACTATATTAACTCTAATACTTTAGTTAACTACGGTGAAATAAAACTTACCTTAAAAATCAAATCCTTTTTCCCATAGCGAAGCTCTTTCAGCTGGGCTTGGATCTTTTTTGACTGAAAGTGAGAACAATAAAACCAGGTCGGGGATATTTTCAGTATTTACTTTTACGATCAGAAAAAAGTTAACAAGTTCGGACAACAGCAGAAACCAGATCAGCTTTAAAATGCAGAAAAATAACCAAAATCAATGTCAATTGCTTTTCCAGGGTAGCATGTCTAAACCAGGCAAAACCATCACGGAAAATGTGAAATGGCACATACATGAGATAGCACTGCTACAAATAGCTGTTTGACTTACAGATTCGGACATAAGTTGTTATTAATACTTTTCATGAAGCATAACTAAAGGTATCACCTTCAATGTATAAAGTCTGCTTTTTCTTAGAGGGAAAAAGGCGCCATAGCATTGCATAGGTTTTTCATCATAATGACCAGGAAGTCCCAGGTGGTATCCGAATGAACTAGGTTCTCAGTTCGTGACCATGTCTTCTAAAATAGGTATAGTTATGCTGATTTATATCAGCTTAGGCTGATAGATATTTTAAATATTATTAAATTTATCCTTGAAATAATTTAAGTAGTGGTCTATACGTTCTTTTATTTATTTAAACAGACTTGAACACATTTTTTTCTCATACTGGCTCCAACTATCCAAGGAACATTATTTCATCCTTTATCTATGACTCCTGTCAAAATATTATTTTTTTTTGTCATAAAATCCAGAGTCTCAACTGATATTCAGTAACTCTTCTCAGATCGGTTAATGACAAATTTTTACAACTCCTCGTAATGGATTACAAGTCTATACCACATTTCCTCAAGCTGCACATCATATTAGAGATGGTACTATATCTTATAGAATTGAATCTTTTAGGAAGATTTGATGTCTTTCCAATTGGTGCAGTCAAATTCAGTGACAGAATTTTGGGAAGGATGAATGAATTTAAATATAAAATTAAGATTTTATCTAAAATTAGTGTTGGGACATCAGCCACAGACTTCTGTTCAGGTTAGGGCTAGAGTTCGAGTTCAGAGAGTCACAAAGCTTTCAGCTCAAGGGACATTGGGTCTGCAAATGACATACCAAGGGGAGCGCAGCACTGAACCAACACTGCTCCCTCCACACCTTCCTCTCTCAAACGGGCCACCCATCACTCTGGGACATCAGCCACAGTCTGCCATTAGGATTAGGATTCAAGTTCAGAGAGCCACAAAGCCTCCAGCACCAGGGACGCTGGGTTTGCAGTAGGCATGCCAAGGGGAGTATTTTAGAACCTGCTTTAAATATTTAAGAAGTAAGGCGAAATTGGTTATTGTATTCCGTAAATCTGAAACAAATAGCCAAGATCAGTTCAGTTCCATTCTTTCTTCTGTATCTATATCTGCTACACAGTAGAACGTGCCAATAGCACTATCCTCTGACCTGGACAATGCAATCAGTACTGCTATGTAATGTATTCCACATCAACTGAGGTCCCATGAGAAAACCTTAGACCAATTAAAGTTGGTTAAGTGTTGTACTTAAGAAAATATACAGTCTCTGTGACATAAAAGACATCCATAATGGCTATAGAGGAATCTAAGCTATAATTCAGGTTATTACTCATTTGATAAATCACAAACCTGTGACGAAATTAAAGCTAAATGTATTCAGTGTGCAATTTAAGTGATTCAAAAGCACATGTATGACGTGTATTACTTTGTGATTAAATTTAGTTTTTCCGTGCTTCTAGAGGGAGGACTTATAAAACCAACACCTTTTAGTGAAGCCAACTAAGTAAGACACAAGTCATTAGACACGAGTTGATAGCAATCTCTAAACCACAACACAGCATCTGGGACTATTTTCCTGGCATGTTCGTTCCCCTTTCCATGTCCTGGACAACTGTGCCTTCCTCTCTCCAGGGCTCTGAATTGTCAGAGACAAAAACCCAGCCATGTAAACCATGCAGGGACACAAGCATGCTCCCATCTATGCAACTGGACAAGAAGGAATCACATGGCTCAGTAAAACTGTTTGCATGGAGCCTGAGAGCAGAATGACGTGGGAGCTTCCTGGTAGGCAATTCTATCCACATTGGGTATTTGATCTAATAACTAAAAGGATACTGATTTCACACAGTTGTTATGCTTGGTGAGTATAGTGATTAATCAGAGTAGAAAATATGCCACATTTCTCTGTCTGACACAACCTAACTGGCAAAGCAACAACAAAACTAGGATGCTTCTGTAGCTTATTTGCTTGTTCTAATGACACTAACCCACTTAAACAGAGAAATTTGCCAGGATGATTAATAAGTCCTTAAGGTTTAAAATACACTCACAATCTGCTGACTTGAGTGTTAGTTAGCTTAGGTTTGGTTTTCTGAAATTTTCTGACAGTCAGGCTTGTCACACTAAAATTAATTTAATTTAATTTAATCATCAGTTTTGCCCTTAGATTTATAGAAATTTATGTTGAAAATATTAAAGGAGACATAATCAGGGAAAAGATCTTCACGTTAATTACCAAACATTCATGATGTTATGCAGATAGGAAAAACAAACTTGAAAAAGAGGAGAAAACAGAAAGCTATGATGCACACACTGCCAATTTTTCAAGCAGCAAACATAGGAAGAAAATATATTTGTATTCTCACAACGTGGCAGGTTTGAAAACAACAATGGTGATATAGAAATAAAATATAGATTTTGACAAGCAAGAAATAATTACCCCAAACCCCTATTATTTTCGACCACTGAGGATTTCTCAGAAACCGTGGTTGCAGAACTTCAGTAGGCTAAATAGTCAATATAACCAAAAAGTCACTACCTTTGACCTCATAAGTTAAAAGGTACAGTCTTAATAAGGAAAACATGTTTGATCATAATTATGAAAATTTCAGTGAAGAAGAAAAGCACAAAGGTGCAATGACTTCCACAGAAATTATATATGCAAAAAAACATGACTGAAAACATGTAAATGAGTAAAACACATTCATATACAGTAACATTGTCTTTCCTTAAAAGTTAAATAGCTAAAAGAATGCAGTTACTTGTATAATTATGTATTTGAAAACAAAATAGCCCTTTTTTATCATTGACTATCTTTGCTAACTCAGTCTTCAGGAGAGTAGAGTTTTATTTCCCTCTATTTCATAAAGTGATCCTTTTCTTCTTGAAAAAATTAAACATTCTAGGAATCAATAATGATAAATCTTTCCTGGCTCTATAAGGTGATTTAAAAAAAAATAAAAAAGGCTATTCATGTCTTAGTGTTTTATATATGCTATAGAGGTATAATATACATCTAAGCTATATATACTTCTGATGAAAGAGAATGCCCAAACTTAATATTTGTCTAAAGCTTGATTCTGCAGCTCACTTTCTAATATATTTGAGTTGCTTCTAGTGAAGTCACATAAAGAGGTGAGAGTGTTTTAGGAACACTCACAATACACGTGTAATATATAATCCATACCAGAACTATAGTACAAAAAAACTTGATGCAAGCTTCTTTTTGGTATGTTAGACTTAGAATAGTGAGAAACCTTACTTACCTCTTCTGCGTGAATACCACAAAGCTTGTTTCCAGACAAGAGCTTGTTTTTGAGGCTTTTGTTCTGAGAGGGGAAAGAAAAAATAGTTATATTATGGAAAGTTACTGAAATATTGAGGGATCCTTTAAGTTTCTGATGATACTGGTTGTATTTTATAAATAGGTATCACCTTCAAGTCACCAAAGACACAGATAAGAACGCAAGTTAGATGCATCATGGCACAATATCCTCTCTCAGAATTCTAAGAGGCTACGAATTTGCATTAAAATCTGCTGTCACAGAAACAAGACTTCACATAGAAAAAGTCAAACATTCTAGCAACTGAAAGCAATGAAGATTATCCAATCTACATTGGATATGCTGAGGTAAAAGAGAAAAGAAAAAATCCTCCTAATCCTCACCTGTTGTCAACTGCTTAGCTCAATATAATTTTCAGTAACCCATTATAACAGTTGAGTAATATAGGGCCAAGATCTCAACACTCAACCGTGATAATCGAATTAATGAGGGGTTTAGCTATATTTCATAATTTGAAACTCCAAGTAATCAAAAACTTTAGAAAGTTAGCTAACTGACAGCACTGTGCCAACTCAAGATTCATTTTCACGTCAGAGTTTTAAAATGTATTTCTTCTCACTTTCAGGGAAAATAATAAACCTTTATAAAATTAATTTGCAACAATCTGGTAATTCTTTCTGCACTCATATAATCCCATAATTGACAATCAAGGGTAAAGATTTCTCTGCAGTGCAGACATCTTTCAAAACTGTTCAGAAACATGTATTTGATAAACAGATCTTCAAGTGCAGGACATGACATGCTTACACTAAAAAGAACACCAAAACAAACTACTCATGTGCTAACAAACTGTAAATATATGTACAGAAACCTAGATCACCAGAGTCATTATTTTCTATAGCAGAATGTGAAGTATACCAGTAAAAACATAGGAAGATTAACAGTGCCATGATTGGGATTCTGAATTAAATGTTGTATAATGAAGAGACTGATCAGGTACATATTCTGTAAATTTGTTAGAAAGGGGATATTCAGAATTAGATTAATTAATCAATTAAATTTTTATGTTGCAAATGGTTATTGAGTCAGGACAAAAGTTCTGACTTCTAAGTTTTAGATAAGGTTTCAAGATGTCACTACTTATTTTCCTGTTAGGCATACTTCACAGAACAACAACAAATAAGTTTAACTAGAACTTTACAAAGTTTTTGCTGGAAATATTTCATTTTTTATGAAGTACTTTAATGGAAGGGACTGGAGGGAAAGTCTTATGAGGAGAGGCTGAAGGAGCTGGAACTGTTCAGCCTGGAGAAGAGGACACTCAGGGGGGACCTTATCATTCTCTACAACTACCTGAAAGGAAGTTGTAGTCAGGTGGGCGTCAGGCTCTTCTCACAGGCAATTAATGACAGAACAAGAGGGCACGGCCTGAAGATGTACCAGCGGAGGTTTAGGTTGGATCTTAGGAAGCACTTCCTCACAGAAAGGGTGATTAGACACTGGAATGGACTGCACAGGGTGGTGGTGGAGTAGCCATTCCTGTAGGTGCTTAAGGAAAGATTGGATGTGGCACTTGGTAACATGGTCTAGCTGATGACATGGTGTTGCGTCATAGGCTGGACTTGGTGATCTTGGAGGTCTATTCCAGCCTCAGAAATTCTGTGATTCTGTGATCTGTAAACATGTCTTTAATATCCTCTTTTAAAATTATATAGAATAATGATTTTGGCCTTTTAGATTTAGACAAAGGATACCATTATATTAAAACAAATTTGTTGTTTAATGCATTTTAACATCTTAGAAAGCTTACAGTAAAACTGTTAGCTGGAGTGTTTCTGTGTAATCATATCATTAAGCCAAGTTACTGTAGTATATAACTCTTAATTTACTAAATCTTTTAGCTCACTTGTACCAGTTTTTTCAGGGCACCCCTAAATACAGAATACTGCTGTCAGTGGTTGCCACATATGCAAGAATCCTGTTGTCTCTTCCCATGCAGTTGATTCTTATTGTCCTGGTACCTACACTCAAGAAATAGTACCACACATGAGTACAGTGTCTATTTTCCATCCTGCAAAGTGAGAACTCTCAATGACAACTTGTCAGATTGGCCAGATATGTCCTTCACAGAGCTTCCATACTAAAAATAAAAAGCTTTCTGCCTCATTCTAAATAGATTCATCAGTCAGTTCCTTGACATTTTTTTTCCCCCTTTCCTGTTACACTGACATAACACTCACATATTTTATTTGGGTTCTGATACTGTTTTCAGTATGTGAGATCAAGCTTAAGTGAAGCTGAATAAATTATATGAACATTGACAGTAACCCTATATTACAGTCACCTAAAGATCTCCCACTGATATAAAAGCACATAATAGATGTTGTAGTACCATTGTTGCTTTGCCAGTGTGCCTATGGAACCTGTAAAGAAAAAAAACCAAACCAAAACAACAAACCCTTGCTTGCTGGCTAGAGGCGTATACATTCATTGCTATTCTTAACTTTGGAAAATAATCCCTTCACTCCTCCCAAATCAAGTGCCAATAGCTGGTCAAAATAATTACCAAACATCTGAAGAGATGCACCCATGTTATTGCCAAAGCAGCAATCCCTACCATGACAGACTAAGCACATTACCTCTCCAGAGAAGGGGAAGAGAGGGAAATAAAAACCAGAGAAATATGACTATTTTAGCATTCTTCAAAACCAATAATCATGATGATGCCAATGGTCCTTTCTTTTCATATTGTTCAAGAATTTTACTAACTTTTAGTTCAATAAAATTCAGGTCTTCTTCCCTCTCCTATTTCTTTTTCCCTACAATATCAATGCATAATGGCTGAAAGACAGGGGCATTTTTAGTAATTTTTCTATCTGATGCATTATATCTTCAAATAACAGAAGGGTAAAATTATACCACTGATGTAAAAGGCACAATTTTTCATCTGTAATTTTTTAAGTTAGGGTATCTTGACCTCTGACCACTCAGGTGATTGCTTTAATACTCTTAGGTTTATGTTTCATAATGTGATATACCAGTATTACCTCTCTGAAACAGTATCAGATATCCACCCAGGATCAACAAAGACAATGTAGACATCATCAGTACAAAACAATCTAGTTCGCCTTCTAGCCTTGAGAGCACAAGGACACAAAGTATGTTCAAGGAAAGAAAATCACTTTCTCTCAGAAAATTATTCCCAGCAATCAACTTCAATTCAGACATTTTATCTGAGGTCTGACAGCAGTTATTTGTTGTATACAAGATAAATTTGGCTCTGCCTCCCCTTGATGAATAGCACAAATCAAACCATGCTGAGCCCCTGCTGATCATTGGAACATTTCTCTCTTATGGGTGTCCTATTAGAAGAAAACAAACCAAATTCAAGAGCAACAAAAACCCCTGGACTCTGCTCAGCAGGAGTGTTGGGGCCAATTGCCAAGACAAACTGTTTTCCATCTCATGTTAAACCAAAGCAGTTCACTGCTCAACTGAAGTCTGGCTTTTTCACACTTGCACCTGAACTTTCACACACACATCTGAATATTAAATTGTCAGAGTTTGCAAATATACATCCACAGAACAACAAAATTTAGGGAAAAAAAAAAAACAAAACATATTTTCATCCACAGAACAACAACAACAACAAAATTTAGAAAAAAGCATGTTCCTGAATGACTATTATTGTTCATAGAATCATGAAATGGTATGGGTTGGAAGGGACCTCTGGAGATCATTGAGTCCAACCCCCCTGCCAGCACAGAATCCCCTAGGACATGCCACACAGGAACATAGCAAGATGGGATTTTTACCTTCTAGAGAAGGAGATTCCACAATCTTTCTGGGCAGCCTGTTCCAGGCTCCATCACCCTCACAGTGAAAAAGTTTTTCTTCATGTTGAGGTGGAAATTCCTGTGTTCCAGTTTGTGTCCCTTGCCCCTTGTCCTATCACAGGGCATCACTGAAAAGAGACTGGTCCCTTCTACTTGACACCCACACTTCAGATATTTGTAAATATTAATAATATCCCCTCTCAGTCTTCTCCAGACTAAACAGCCCCAGGTCTCTCAGCCTTTCTTCAGAAACATGCTCCAGTATAGGGTTCAGATGCAACATCATCGATTGGTACATACAAACTTTTCTGTGAATGTTTTAATTAGTTCAGTGGAGAAAAAAATTCTCAATCTCTCATCACTCACAAACAGAAAATTTTTGTGTTGCAGCAATGAATCAGTGTACTGGACCAAGTATTCTTTTTTTCCTAGGGTGTTTTTTTACTTGAATTCCAAGGTAGTGGGGCCATTTTCTTTATTTCTGAGTCAAGATAGCTCTGAAGGGAAAATAATATGCAAAAATAATTATAGGACTAATTTAATTTTCAGTGACACCTTTCCAGGACTTTGTTATAGGAAAGCAAATGTCATTTCTAATTCTTTCCATGTCAGATATTCTAATTAAAAACATAGCAGTATATTAAATTCAGAATCCCATTTTACAGAATTTATATCTGAAATGAAGGGTAATTGTCAATGCTGCACAGGATTATCTAGAGAAGAAACATGACAATTCTGTGATCTTTCACTTTGGTAGAGGTGGTTGAGTGCCTTGGGGATGGTTTGTGGGATCAATAAAGCAGAACACCTAGTTAGGCAGGTGTTAGCCTGAAGCAGCTCCTTTTCATTTGTTCGACATCTGTAAACAGATTGGTGAAAAGAAGCTGGTGCTGCTGCAACCTGCAGGTTAGGCTTTAGAAAATAAATTTTTTAAAAATCTCAGTGAGAGCTCTGAGCAATGTGATAGAAATGCTGAATATGACCAAACATGTAAATAAAAATAAACTAAATATAGAACATATTTCCAATTTTATTTAAAAAAAAATAAATAAATCAAGCTCCTCTGTCACTAGAAGTGTGAAGCATCATACTGGTTACATTCTGTTCTACAACTTCACTTTTTCTGCTGTACCAGCAGCAGGGATTGAAAAGCTGCATTAAGCATATTTTAGATCCAGTATTATCATCTGTCTTAAAACATAAATGGCATAGTTATGAAAGGAGAAGAGAAGGAGATTACCATGGAATACTTATATGCTTCTCTCTGTGGAGTCATATCAATCAGGTTCCCATTAATATCAACAGGCTCTGTCTCCTGGATTCTCTCACTAGCAGTGCAATATTCCTCTTTAGAAGATTTTTTGGCCAATATATTTAATTTTTAAAAGAAGTTTTGGAAGTACAGTCTACAGACATATAAAATACACATAATCTGTTTTGAAGAAGCTCCACAATATATTATCAATCATGAAAATCAAAACTGAGACAGTTCTACTGGGTTGATTCACGTACTGAACATATTTCCACCATGACGTGTTTGTTCAATATACTGAGAAATAAGTACCTAGATAATAGGTACCAGATAATACAACTTCAGGTATTCAGTACTGATGTTCAGTAGAGGACAAAAGGAATTTGTTAATCATTTACATCAGACAATATACAATTAAATGATAGATGTTGTACTATGTAAATGTGAAATTACACACACCATGATTCTGAATTATATCAAAAAAGTACAAAGCCCTAAACATTTAAAATATCAAAGCACACATGTTGTTTTCCACTCTGACTCTCTGCCTAACAGGCTACAACATTTGGCAAAGACATACCTCCAAAATTTGTCAGTGAACTGTGCCCACAAAGCTGGAATTGGTGAGATCTCACCTTGAATATTGTGTCCAGCTCTGGAGCCCTCAGCACAGGAAGGACATAGACTGGATGAAGTGGGTCCAGAGGAGAGCCACAAGGATGATCAGGGGACGGAACACCTCTCCTATGAGGACAGGCTGAGGGAGCTGAGATTGTTTAGCCTGGAGAAGAGAAGGCTCTGGGGAAACCTAATAGTGACCTTCCAGTATCTGAAAGGAGCTTATAAAAAGACTGGAGAGGGCCTGTTTATAAAGGCCTGTAGTGAAAGGACAAGGGGCATTGCTTTTAAATTAGTAAAAGAGTGGATTTAGATTATATGTAAGGAAGAAGTTCTTTACCATGAAGGTGGTGGAACACTGGAACAGGTTGCCCAGGGAGGTAGTTGAGGCCCCA
>JANHGN010010286.1:22933-40923 GCA_024605025.1 Megaceryle maxima | reverse complement strand
AAAAAAAACAAAAAAAAAAAAAAAAAAACCCAAACATTATTAGTACTTTGCTATGTCTCTTAATACACACTGAAAAGACAGTATTCAAAAGATGTACTCCTCTCTAAGCAGGCTGTTAGTTTTTACTGTTATCTCCTGGTATCCTGCTTTTGTGCTCCTTCCAAATGTCATCTATTATTGATAATGTTCTCTGAATAGCTGCATTGATGTGCAAGCTGTGAAAAGTAATTTGCTTCAAAGTAGTGGGGTCATTTACTCTATTTAAATGTAAAAAAAAAAAAAAAGTTCTATAATTCTTTATTAAACTCACATTTTTTACCATATTGTTTCTGCAGAAAACAAGTTACAGACTGCTTGATACCACAAGTTCTTCTAAACCTATTTTTGTAAAATAGGTGATAATCCATTCAGTTCCAGTTACTTTTAGCATAATGTCAGAACCTCAGCCATGTGTCAGGCTATGTTGCAAAATGCTTATTATGTTGATTTAGCATTCCTAAAACAACATCTTCCCTTTGCCATGCTTTCGCCTTCCAAAGCAAAGGAAAAATGACAGAATGTATTTAATTCTGAACTATTTTTACTGTCCTTTAATCATGTTTGAGTAGTCTTGAGAAGACCAAAATCCGTACATTTTTAGGGAAATTTCCAAAGTAAACCCACAATGTTTCAGCCAGACTACTAGAGTATGTTTAGTTTGGTGATGTCAAGTGTAAATGTACACATTGTATTTTGTAAACAGTAATGATTACAGTGTGTAATTACATTGCAAATGTTGTGATAAGGAGAAAAGGTGACTTGGCAGAACAAGCCTGTGGTATCAGTGATAAATTGTATATGTCCAACTCCATAAACACAGAAGCAAAAGCTAGACAGGAAAAGCTTGCCTAACTTAGCCTCTCAGACCACACGGTAGTCATCTGACAGATGTAAAAGATCTGTACAGGCAAAAGATGTGAAGATAAAATGTGTTTTAAGTAGAAAGCAAACAGAGCCACAAGTAAGCTGAAGTTGAATCTGCAATCTTGCATTTTTATGGTTTTTCATCACGTGGTGTTTCCGAGCTATAATTTCAACAGAAGACTCGGATATTTCAGATGGGAGCCATCAATTAGTCACATGGACTGCTGAACATTTCCAGGTATTTTATCTACCAAGATGGCTGATATGTGTGGTTGCTCATGGTGGCTATGAAAAGCAATCTAGATTTTCCCCTCAGACTACCCGTTCTGTCCCCCGTTGCTTCAGATATACAAGATACAGCCCTTTGGAAAGCATGGCAAGACCTAATAACAGAGAACAAGAAATAAATGTTAAAGTAAATCATAGGCTTTACTGTATGTTCACCACCTGACAAAAGCCAGTATCTGTAAAGTACAAGTAAGGAATTATTCCTTCCATGCCTGGTAGCAATGAAAATAACTTGCTTTCAAGGTGTAACTTTGAAAGCTTCATTAGCAAAATATTTAAAATCTTCTCTGAAGAAGTTTAAAAGACACTGCACAATTTTACATCTGTCCTTGAATGGCATCACGGTTTAAAATATTTAGCACACAAACCCTACTTCAGTAAAAAATACAGCCTGTAAAATGATGCTATGCTCTTACCCTACAGGCTAGAAAATGCTCCGTCTTTTAAGGACAGGAGTGTGATTTGCACATTGAAATTTTCCATAAGCCTCTTTTTCCTTACTTTTGTCATTGCGAAAAAAACACAGTATCAACTGTCAATAAATTATCACTCAAAATGTTATTTAACTCAATAGTTTGATAAACAGTATTTACAAAATCTGGCTGGCTGAATTTTCTGTAGCTTAAGTGCAGTCTGTGTACATTGGCAAGGTACTTCTAAGACTGAAAACATGCTTTATTAGAAAAAGAGACTTGCCATTTTGTAGATTTATGATCTTGACTGGATAGGATATAGGCATATTAATCATAATAGCAATTATTTTGGTATTGATTAAACTAAAACTTCACAGGACCTTTCATGCTAAAAATAGAACCAAAAAATACCTGTGGAGTAAGAGATAGCTCTTCACTTCTCCCATCTCAACATCAAAGCCACTAAAATATTCAGAGGACTATGAATGTGCATAAGGAATGTTTATGTTCCTGCTTGAGATTATCAGAATGTAAAATATTTTGCTGAATGTGATAACTGATGCGTAAAATTACATCAGAATTGTACATCCTAGTTGTACTTTTTTCGAATTCATTTTGGATTCAGAACTAAAATGGGAAAACACTACATGCTGATGGATTTGAACAATTGAAGAAAGTTTATGCATCTGAATGTTTTAATCATGAATGTTTTAAAAAATCATGTGGTTGGGACTAAATTGTTGCACATTCCAAAATAAAAAGAGAAATACAAATCTATCCTAAGGAAGACCAGGAAAACCTGAAGAGACTCAGACAGGTGGTCTATTCCTTGTGGACTGCATCAGTATGTGCAGTGTCAGCTGGCTAACCACATCAAGTGCACACTGATGACAAAGCTATGTATGAAGCAAAACAAAACTGTAAGACCAAAAGAAGAAGAGGGGAAGTAATTAATTTGTCTGGTGATTTAAGATGACTATGCACCAGGTCCATCCTTCCTGTGTAAATAAAGCCTTGGATTAACAAACACTGATATTTTCATGTAGCTGCATGAAATTTATGACTTGACCTGAGGTTTCAACTCTGGGAGCTGGCAAATGCAGCTACAATCATGGAGAACATTGTTGTTGTATTCCCCCAACATCAAAGGCTTTAAAATCCTACCTGAATGCTACCAGAAAATGTGGCAAAACAAAATAAATGACAAATACACATTATTTATCCCTACAGTACATTATGAAATCCCTTGCACAAAGACAGAAGAAAAATAGATGAATGATGCCTGCTCTAGAAAGGCAGAGAGAAGTAAGTGATGTAGAGCAGTCTGTTTACTTCTCCCACAAGAGGAAAAAGCTTACATAGAAAGCAAAAAGGCCAAGCATGTCAATGATGTGCTCATTAGGTGCAGATTATGAAGTGACATGAAAAAGCAAAATAAGCTAATAAGAGTCAAGAAAAAACAATAAGCACAAAACCCATGCAAGAAATCAAAATTTTCTTCAATACAGATCCAAAGAGGTGCTGTAAAGTCAGGTACCTTAACTGAAATCACTTCACTGAATTACACTGATTTAATGCTAAACTTAAGCGTCAGACAACAGGTCTTACTGGGTTTGTGTTTTTCAACATTGCATGAATCCAAGTTGCACACAAGTTGCGCACAAAGGCTGTAACCACACAGATAAATGCTTTACAGAAATGCTTATTCATCTTCTCTCTTTCCCTCCGCTCTCTAGTCCCCACAGTATTAAAACCTCATATGACTAACACAGTGCTTCTGGGCAGGTCTCAGCCTGACCAGCATTCATCAGTTCAGTAGCAGTAGTCCACCTGTACTCATAGACTGGTAAAATGAGAGATATTGTGTTGCATCTCACTGAGATTATGGAAGACCTAATCTTGGCTTCTTTCTTAACGAGTGCAGATCCAATACCCAGATAGTTATTTTTTTCAAAGAGGTGCTCTATCCCCGAACTGTCTGTATCTTAGGGCCAGGGAATGAATACTATAGAATTTTTTAAAAATATTAAATACAATAATTTTTTTTCCCACTTTGCATGAAATACATAAACATTTAGGGCACTTATTTGAAAGACAGCACCCATAAAACCCTGTGCAGGATTAATTTTTCATTTTTTTATTCACTCAACCATACTTTCTATTTAAAAACCCTACAAGATTTCTCCTCTGTATTTTAGTTGAAACCAAGTGTTAATAGGTTTGGACAAGAATGAAAATTTGACTGTCAGCAGATTTCACATTAATACTTGTCTTGGAAAAGAAAGGATGTAAAAATGTAATTTACCCAACCCGATGATATCAAATAGAATATTGGTCTGTCAGTCATAGACAGGCAATCTAAGTAATGCATCTGCCCAGAAAATTTAATAACTTTTATGCTCATATACTTTTCAGAACTATCTTAGAGATCTGGCTCTAGGTCATCAAAGGTGTACTTCTCATGAATGCTTCTTAAAGCTACAGCTGGCTACACATAAATATTTAAAACTGGTATGTATTTATCTGCAAAATATATTTCAATAGCTCTGAATGCAGCTGGATTTTCAGAGGAGCAATCTTTTAATGAACTTACTGCTCAACAGCTGCATGCCTTGGATCCATAATTATTTCTTAAAATCCAAATCCCACACTGATGGTAAAGGTGTATTATTCCAAATTCCTGCAAGTTCAGGATTTAAATTCATAGCTTCATAGACTCACATTTCTGACATATAGGAGTAAATATGCTTTGAAATACTAACAGGAACAACATGACATAATCATGATGTAGACATTAAATCAGCCAAGCCAAGCAGGTATGTGGTCCTATTCCCAATTATGCTACTTATATTTAACATCATTTTCTTCCAGAAGAATTTGTCCTATTGATTGTTCTTTGGAATATTTGATTAACCAGAGAAATAAAGTATTTGGCAAGGAAAGAAAGGGGAATATAAGACACAGAACAATCAGCATCTTGATTAGGGGCTGGTGAAGAAAAATAGCCAACTGAGCTATTGTCATCACTCTTGCTGCAGCAAAGGCATCCATTATAAAGGTGATGCTGATAACATCGTTAAACCAGAGAAGAGAATAAGCAACCACTCATGTACTATAGGGATTCTGATGCAAAGCTCAACAGATGAAATTGAAGCAGTCTATCTGTCCAAATACTTCACAGATTTCTGTTTGGACTTTAAGATGGAGGGGGATATCAGAAATAATAATATAATAAAGCATCCTGGGCTGCATGGAAAAAAATGAATAAAGACATCAGGATGATTTCAGCAAGATTACAAAACAACACTTCTATGAAATTCCACACTGTAGTATGAAAAGACAGAAACAAAAAGAACACTGGGCAAAGTCACAGCAGTTTACTAAACACTGTGGCTAAGTACAGGATGAAAAGAAAGCCCTAATAGGTATACATTTGATTTTTAATCTTCACATTCATTAAGGATACATTTTACATAAACATTCTTACTTGAACATTTCTTTTACTTTCCAGTAGTTCATGGCTGTGAACCTTTAAACCCTGAGTCTGGATGTAAAGAACAAATGAGGAATCAAAAAAAAATTGCAGTCCAAAGGAGAGAGGGGTCCAGACAGAAGAGATCGATTACATTCCTTTAATTGATACTCTGGTTCTGATTATTACTCAAGAGCAGTGAGAGAATGTGTCCTACACTCTTGAGTCTACAAGGTGAGAAAACCAAAACTTTTAAAACCAAAGCTTTGTTTAAAATTCACTGTAGTTGCTACAGTATCACTCTAAATATGTCTCACAGACCAACTTGATGCACTAGGATTTGTTTGCTCTAGGATCTTATGTACTTTCCTGTCCCCTAATAAAGAACCATTTTCAACTGATTAAACTGCATTTCTACCTTTTCTTTTTCTTTTTTTTTGGTCATATTCAGTAAAAAAATCCCCTCATTGATCAATTTTAAGCAAAATACTTTTAAAAATAGGGATTAATTTATTTATTTTACTTCAAAAGAAGGTGTAATCAATCAAGAGAATATTGAATTCAAAGCCCCTCAGCAGAATATGGTATCTGAAGCAGCTTCTATACTCCTCCTGCTCATTCATCTCTCCCTCTGCAATGCCCCTGCTTCTGACACTTGTGGATGTTTTATAAATTGTATGAACCAATGCAGCAACCAAAGATGGAATAGGACTTCAGGACTTTACCTTTCCCCCCCTCCAAGAGGACATGTTTTTATACTTAGAAAAAAAAAAAGAACTGTGAAGAACTACACTGTCCTCCTTTCTGCCCTCCTTTATAGAATAGTATCAGCATACAGTCACAATGCCTGAAAATTTCACTTCTGCTTCACTAAGAGAGGGTTTTTTTGGTGTCGTGTCTGTCCCCCCCAGCATAATTCAATGCAATTTGATTGAATTCACCCTTCAGGGCTTAAAATTCCCAATAGATCAGGTGAGACTTTAAACTGCTGTGACTTTACCTTTTATTAGTGCAGCTAAGCACAGACTGATTGGAGAAAATTCTGGTTTAGGATGATTTACTTGACACTAAAGCTATAACCACAGTTCATATGTGAATAGAGCAAAAGCATTGTTTATGAGGTAGTTATTTAAAACCATGCTTCTTAGCAAAAAGAACACATATTACTGAGAGCTACAGTCAAATTAATTTTCTACTCCTAGTTTACTTTGTATTGCCTGTACTACTATACATCTTTTATGCAATTTTTGTTTTTCAAAGTTCTGCCACAGTCTAACCAGCAAAGAAACATATTGCCTGATATAAACAACAGTTCAACTTTATAAATACATGGGATTGATGTAAATATGTAAAGTTATTAATATTATACCTTAACATAGGTATACACAGAGGTACTGTAAAAACCTTTGACCAAGGAGAACATGACAAGCTAGACAGTCAGTTCTTATCTAATCAAATGTAATTAAGTGGTATAAATAACAGCAAACCTTTTTTATAGACACATTTCTAAGTCTAATGTCAGGCAATTGTAGCACCCCTGTCACAAAGCTGAATAGCATTTCACTACCTTTCAGTAGAGACATTCATTTAAGGAATTAATCCATCATGTACATGCATATTCAGAGTTGGTCCCAAAATGATCTGTTCTGAATGCCAAATAATCAGTATTAAGATCTATTATTTTTCTGATATAAACAAGAGTTAACAACAGCATTCTTTTGTAGCTTCTTCCGTAGAGTTTTGGCATCATTTTCTACAAATGATCTACGACTAATATGATGGAAGTGATCTCCTCATTCTGTAACAAGGCATCTCCAGAAGTGAAAATTTTCAAAGTATTTTATGCATATTATATTTTACTCTGCATTTTTGCCAAGTTTCTTAGCTCTACCAGTGTTTCTGAATTTCCAGAACTTCTTGGTTTCTTTATCAATAACAGAAACTTCTCAAAATAAGAGCTTATCTGTTTACATGTTATTCCTCTATTACACTACATTAACACAATCCACATGATTTTACAGGTGGAAGTCTGACAGGGGGTTTTTTATGTATTGCAAGAAGCACTTATTGATTTCTAAAAAAGGGTTTTTAGACACATAACCCCTACATGCTCTATCTCGTGGCTTTTTTCCTCCACACCAGGGAATATTTTTTGGTTGGTTTTTTTTTTACCAAAGCCTTGAATGGCATGAAAATTGCCTTTCTGTACAATGTCCTCTCCTTGTACGCTACATCACAGCTGCTACGTTCAGTTGGAAGGCTGTTGTCTATTCCTATCTCTAAACTGTGAAGTTGAATGGCACTAGGGCACACACTGAAAAACAGCACTAAATAGGGAATTATTTTTACAGTCATGGAGGAGACTGAGATTGCAAAATTCATAATCTGCCAAGACAAACTGAGAGTGAATGCAATATTTGAAAGGACAAAAGTATCTGTGAAAGGAATTCCATTTTCATTATCTGTCTCCATGTATCTCTAGGCACACAGCATTTTTAAAAAAAACATTGAAAATTTTATCAATTATTTAAAATTTATAGCATATCCAATCTTATAAAAAAGATTTTTTTATAATATGCTGTATATTCAGTAATTGAAGGCAGGACCTAGATAATGTTCAGAGGCCTTTATCATTTCTCATGCAGTTTTGAAAACCTAGAAGACAAAAACTTTATTGCTTTTTTCTATACCACATTTCCTCTTTGCTGCATACTACTAAGTCTTTCTCATAGTTATGTCTTTGTTATTATAATTCTTTTATTCCTATATAGAGCTGGAAACATTTGTAGAAAGTAATGGAATGTTCTGTAGCATCACTTAGAGCATCCAGACACTAATTCTGTTTTCCTAAAGAAGAACGTCCTTTTTTCTTCTCAGTAACTTTATTTTTCCCCTCCTCATTTTAATTTTCAGACCTAGAAGACAAGTAATACCAATCAGATGGATCTTTTTGAATAATTCCATGAACATTCGAATGATCTTATGTAAATTGGATATATGGAGGAGGAAGGAGAAGCAGATGAGCTAGACAAGAACACACATCGCCAAAGGCCTCAGGAAAAGGGAATTTTGTTTTATTTGCATTCTACTTCCCATCTAAACCAATACCACTTGTTTAGTCGTTGATCTGCCTCTAAATACATTTTAAATATGAAGACAAACCTTAATCTCTTTAAGTGTAAACTCTGCATGGAGATGACAATCAAATATTCTTCTTACCTCATTTTGGAGGTCGCGGATCATTTTGCTCTTTCTTTCCATTTCAGTCTTCAAAAAGTTAATCTACAAGTTTAAAGAAATACTGAGTTTGTGTTCTTTAAATGTACCTAAACATCAGTTTAACCATTAATTATTTTTTTTCTTAACTCACAGCTTTTAAAAAATAAATAAATAAATCTCATGCAAAACCACAACTGCTGTTTATATACCAAATTGACATATGACACAGTTAGGTATTTGCTAAATCTATAAAAATTCAGCATGATATTTACTAGAAAAATTATAATAAAGGGAAGAAAAACACTGTACATAAGTTAGCTTACTTTACTGTTGCACCAGTGCATATAGTATTTATTTTTCACAATGAAATTCAACATTATCTTAAGAGAACTAAGGATTTCTACAACAGTTTCACTGATATTACGATCTAAAATAAATTTTTGCCCTCTAAGAACACTACATCTAGCATAGCAGGTTTCTAACATAGTTATTTCATTTGAATGTGACAGTACCAGTCCTAATGAGAACAATCCCTTGATTCTGTAGAGTAAGTGTATTATATGTGAAAGCATTCAAAAATGGTCTTTAGTTCATATTTTATTCAATTATTTGCTTTGGAAGCTAGAAATTCCAATCTTACTTTTAAGATTGAATTTATTCAAACACAGTTGTTTAAAAGATTGTTTTCACAAATGAGTCTAAGATTCTTTCAGGACTGAGCTTTCCTCCTGGCTTATGAAACATAATGGCGGAAAGGAGGATGTCATTATAACAACTAGTGTTACAAGAACACATTTCTTTCATTTTGAAGGAGGATGCTCTTGCATACCTCAAATAGCAAAATCTGCATCCCTATATATCAATGCCCCATGTAACATTCTCTCTGTAGTTAATATAAAAGTCTGCCTATATTCGTGGGAAAACACAGTTGTATTGACATTGCAGTAGGCTTGTTTAAAAAATCCAAGTCTTCTGTAAGAAAACAGCTTTAGATCACAGAGTCTCCGACCTAAAGATTAATGGTTTGGATGTCATGCAGATCAAAAATGACAGTGAATCTGCATGATATGACAGCTGTTCTTAGAATCACGTCCACACCTAAGTAGATAGATGTTAGTAATTTAAAAACCATCACCAGGTTTGACAACACTGTTATCTGTATCAAAAGAGTAGTCAGAGAACACTATCATCACTTAAGAGAGAAAAGTAGTCTGGAAGTCCATGACGTGCCAGCTGACGTGGATAAATGGAACTTATTTTACAAACTCTTCCAAAATTTGTCTAACTGGTTTGGTTTGTGAAAGTACTAACTCCACGTCCAACTATCACTAAGCTGTTTTAAGTGTTTCAGCACTTGCCCAGCAATCACATCCACAAATACCAAAATTTATTCTATATATACCATATAATAAATATGAAGATTTTAAACAACAATAAATAAAGGTTACAATGCAAATATGAAATCAGGATTAACGGGGGGAAAAAAAAGCATAAAATAAATATTCACATCGTGGGTTTTGTGTTTTCAGCTGTTCAAAAGATTTGCCATCTACCATCAAGTACTGACAAAAATTATATACTGATGTCCATTAAAATGTTCCCTTTCTTAGTCCTAACTCTCAAGAGAATATTAATATTCCTTCAAAGCATTCACTTCTAAATCTGAATATATATGATATCATTAAAGAGATATGACACCAAAATTATTATCTGTGTGCTCTCTATACACAGTTTGTGAGCACTGGCTTGCATTTTCTAGGCGAGAGATATTTAAGACACCACAGTACTGTTAATTTAACCAGCAAACTACAGTAATTAAACCAGTATTTTTTTTTAATTACTATTTGCATACACATGCATCTGATATCACTGCTATGGACATCTTGAATCATGCAAGCTTACAGCTTTAGGTAACCTGTACAGGTTTTTTTTTGTTTGTTTGTTTGTTGGTTTTTTGTTGTTTGTGTGCGTGTGTGTTTGGTTGTTGTTGTTGTTTTTTTAATAAATTTGCATCCCTTTCTCTTTAAAAGAAAAATACCAATATTAATTACATTCATTTTTGCTTTCATTTTTTAAAGCTCTTCTACTAAATCTCTGACTGAAAAAACACTTAGTCATAAAAAGTACAGCTATAGAGAGCTACATCAAAGCGATTTATATGGCTTGGATACTGGAGCTAACATATTGGATATATCACTAATTAGATATCTCTAATACAGAGATACCCCTAACTATCCATTTAAGTGCATCTATGGCTATAATTTCATGCTTTAAGGCAGACCAGTCTGTATCAGACCATTTGCATGATGCATTTAGTCAGTCCCAAGAACAAGGCATAATACTGTTTTCCAGAGGAGATGTAATAATTCTACTTCCAGTCACCAAATCCTGATAACATAATAAACAAGAACAGACATTTACAGCCAGCTCTAAATTAAAAGACACAGAAACTGAAAAACTGAAACAAATAAACTTTCTACATCTCTTCCTCCTTTCTATCTATGCTTTGTTCTTGTTTGACATTCACCTCTTTCCACATGTTGGCTACCTTTAATTGCTATCTAGTTGTAATTATGAAAATACATAATGAAAATATATTGTTCTAAGGCTGAACTTTGCAATATTAAGCAAGGACATTGCTGCTGTCTCCTGGAGACAGACATTCAAGGTACTCAGAGCTTTGTGTGTTTCAGAGCTCATTACATTTATTAAAGGCAGCAGCTTCCATCCAGTGGCCTTTACTCACAGCAGTTTGTGACCTTGAAATGTTCAAATTAAATTTTCCCCCATCAAAATACAGAATGCTTTAGCAGATGGTGGTGATCTAATTCTAAGAGTCAGACAATAGTTAGTTATTCACTACAGATGAAGGATGGAAGAATACCAATGTAACATTATGAGCACACAGCCAAAACTCAGCTGTATGCTTATTTGCTTACCGCCAGACTTCCTGTATCTTGCTCAAGACTTAAGACATAAGCAATTAAAATGCATTAACATCTAATGGTTTTGGCAATATCTGGAAATCCTAAGATACTCAATATTAATATTCACAGTCTAATTTTCAAGTTAAAGTATAGAAATTGGCTCCAAAAGCCAGAGAGAACTGGTTAGGCTATTTCCCAAGACACAGGAAATATTCTTTCCTTTGAGAAAGGGCATTTGGCAAGGTGTTAAATACTTTTAAAAGCAAAGCTAAATACACTTTAACCTATTAGAAATTCCTAGATGAACTTAAAATTTCATCTGCAAGTCATATTTTAAAAAATAAAACAGATTTTTGTCAAAAAGACATTTAGGATATAAGGAACAAAATGCAAAAGACAGACTAAGCTTACTTTACCTAGCCAAACTATTTTTGAGAATTTCCCTGTTTCATTCTTTATTTTCCCCTTCATCCACAGCTATCCAAGTCTTTTTATAAACTTTAATTGCAGTTAACTTTGCAAACCTCTGGGTCACTGTTTCTTAAAATACAAGCAGTTAGCATGAAGAATAGTCAAGTGAAGAGCCCTTTTCCAGAAAGTTCTAAAAGCCTGTTAACCTAATGCACAGATACAGACTCACTACATCCCTTATTTATTCAAGTTCACTTGAGAAATAAACAAGACACGCTTTGAAGTTACACGTCATTTTCCCTCTGCCTTATTGTTAACAAAAAAAAAAAAAAAGGATAAGAGTGTACAATAATATTGATAGCATTGTTTATGAGAAATCATTTGTGCAACTCATAGTAAAGACTGCCCAAGACATGGATGCAAAATGTCATGTATTTTTGAGGCATTGCCTGTGCTCTTTTGGTTTGGTCAGAGTCTTTCAATACTTTCCAGGTTATTTTTCATGTAATTTAATTCCTGTGAATTCTTACTTACACTTTTGCATATACCTAATAAAAAAACCTTCAGGCAAGTGATCTTTGTTGAATATATACAGCCAATTAACATACAATAAGCACTGTACTTTCTACCTATTGCAGAAAAGAAATATGTATTTCCAACCCCCTCCTGTGTCTTATTCATTTGGCTTTGAGAAATGTAATTCTGTTCTTATTTACTCTGATAAAAATCAAGATTTACTTCACCAAACCCTGTAGAATAAATTGGATTAGAAACAAGACTTACAATTCATTAAATTAGAATTAAATTCAAGCTCCCATTCTCCAGCTAGGCTTGCCTCAAAGTACCTAGGCCTTCTTTCATAGTGTTCATATTACTTTCAGAAAAACATGAAACACACAGAGAAACTAGATGTAAAAGTAACCCTGTGTGACAGTAATAATATTATTTCCATTTCTATTTCAGCTTTCATCTGAGGATCCTGAAGCACTTTTTGAATATTCATTCAGTCTCACTGTATTGGTGACCTTCATTACATACATATGTTGTGCTCCAAGGCATAAAGAAAAATAAATGTGACAAACCAAGGACACAGTTCTGCTTTCTTTACAATCAGTGGCAACGTTAATATTCTATTATTGGCAATTTTTAGAATACAGTTCAAGAATTCAATTTATCTAACCAGCTGACAACATTCCAAGACATGTTCTGTTACAAACTCAGAGGGGGTTTTCCTGGTTTCTGCACTAGGTTGTATATTTGCTTACAGTTAACAGTGGATTTTGTTTGACTTGTGTAAAAGAAACCCTGGGCTTTTCCCCAGTGTTAGGGTGTGGATGGAATTTACACAAGGCACTGATGCTCAAGTTAAAAAAGAGTTGTATCACAAAGCACAACAGAGCAAATAATCCATTCACTACATATGAGATTTATTTAATCCACAGTTGAATTAGTCTTGAATATCAATATGTAATATAGAGATTAAATAATAAAATCTGTTTTCCAGCTTTAATTTGTAGGACTAGAATTCACTATGCTAATAAAGCTAATGGGAATGCATCCATGCACCTAAAAGATGATGACTTTCAAACAGAAAGCAGAGAAAACAAGGTTCTAATTTTTTCTTATTTCAGGACTATATATCTTGCCCCAGTACAAATCCACTTTAAAAGAAGTACAGGTTTTTTTTCTTTTCTTTTTTTTTATAAATACATGCTGCCCTGGCTATTGAGAAAGACCTAAAAATCTTTTTCAAGTTCAATACAGCATTCAGTTTATTACTTCTTTCCCCTTAAGAAAAGAAAAAGAGGAGGTTTGTTCTTTAGATAAAATTACAAGTACTAAAAATCACTTCAGACTTGAAAAACTCTTTTTTCAAGCATCACGTTTCCAAAGCACGCACTCTCACATCTTGTTTGCCAAGACTATAAACTTGCCCTTTGTTCACCAAGGCCATAAAGCCACATACGAATCACATTCACATAAAAGAAAGCATGTGCAAATATTTGCTAAATTTAGTAATTATTTTTAAAATTCAGTCTTGGAAGAACCCTTGTTTTGCAAATAGCAAAACGTGGCTATTTATGCCCCACAACATTACAGTGCTACACTGAAAATACAACCAAATGTACACTTTATCAGGAAAGAGAATTTCATTGAAATATCTTCCTATAGTAATAAATAGCTCTACTATAGTCAAAATTGGACAATCTACTTCTATCTTGTTGCTGAAAATTGGCAATGATTCCAAAAAAGTCTATGGATGTATGACAGTGTATATTAGTATAGATAAGAAATGCAGATCCATAAAGATAATCTCATCAAGGAAAGGACTTAGGTCCAACTCTCCAGGCCCAAATCTCCAGAAGTGTATATACACAGCTAAATCCCACAGAAATTGGTGAAGGCCTGGATCTTATTGCTTTTGAATGTACAAACTTTTCATAAGAAAAGAGTTGAATAGCTTGAAGTCCAAGTTTTTTTACATGCAAAGTTATTCAAGCTAATGGCAAATTTTTAAGGCAGAAGGATTAAAAAAAAAAAAAAAATTTAAAAAAAAAGACAGAAGAAACAAACAGAAATAATGAAAGAGGGACAGGGAATCACTCACAGTAGCCTGCTGCTTTTCTGCTTTCTCAGCTGCCTCATTAAGTTGCTTTTGAAAGGCCTCCTGGAGAGATTTCATTTCTTCCCTAGTTTGTTGAAAATACAGAACACAAAATTCATCACAAGTGTCCATTCAGAAATAATTTTTCAGATTCAAGAAAAGGCACCTTTAATTATTCAGGGTAACAGACAGATGTACTGTGTCTATGAGTCTTGCTAATAAAATCATAATGACTGCACAAACCATAGTGCCAATGCAAGACAAAAATTATCTATGATGGAAATTGGCCACCTTTTATATCTACTGAATAGCCTGCTGTGCAAAACATCTGCCAGTGTATAATTTCTAGCAAAATGAATTGGCATCAAAACAGTGAGGAAAGTGGGTTACTGAAAACTCACCAAAATGGAGCAATACTAATATCAGTAAGATTTAGTTTATACCTGCCTTAAAAGAAATAAATAATGCATTTATAAAATTCAACCTTCACCTGGGTCCTTCTAGAGACAAGCAACACAAAATTCAGTAGAAGATTCTGGCATAGAAGGAAGAAAACAATACAAACAAAATCAAGAGGATAATTGCCTGCATTGTGCTTTCTTTGAATCAATAAACCCCTTTGCATTACTGATGCAGTCAGACAGTTTCTTCAAATTGGAGAACTGTGGTGGGCTGAGATCCTCTGCTGGCCACCTCTTTCTATCCACAGCATGTGACAGACTTTGGAGCTGTGGCAAATTAGAAGAGTGAGATATTTCAGAACAGCTGCAGAGCTTTTTGAGGGTTGATGCTTGAATGGAGAAACCTTCACAGAAGAACAACATAGAACTGGGTTTACACACAGACAATAATTTGGCCCAGTGAAATCTAAACCAGAATGGAAACCATCCAGTTCATAACAGAACAGAACTCGTGTGCTGCTGGATCATCTTTCTTGTTAGCCAGTAACTCTACTCCTTTTAGCGATTTTGGCAACAATAGTACAGAACAGATTTAACTGAAATAGAGATTGAGCAGCATGAAACCAATATACCATCAGTACAATACTTTCTTACCACAGGAACAGATGTGATCATTTCAAAGTGCTGATGGTGTACAGAAAGAATAGAAATGGGGCCACATAGTAAGTTAATAAGTTTTACTTGCAACCTGGGGAGCACTGAACAATTCACAGAAAAGGGATTAAAAAAAAAGGAACATCTAATTTGAAGTCAGTGGCACTATATCTACTTACACAAGCTGAGATTCTAGCACCTTAAACTTCACTGTATCATCCATCCTTGCAGAGAATAATGAAAATAGTCCTCACAGACAAAATACATCTGATGTTTATCCAAAGAGAAGATCACAAGATTAACATCGGGATATATTTTGAAATTTGGTTCAAATACAATAGTTTTAAGCATAATGTTAGGTTCACTATTCTTCACTTAGTCTAGGTGAAGGACAGCCTGAGGTTCTTGGCAAATAAACTGTGACCCTTCCATAGTAAAATTATATGATGGATATTCCTTGACACATTTTTACCACCTCCTTTTTACATTGAACTTCTGTGCCTCTCTGGAAGTGAACAGTAAGCCTGCAAACCACTGCCAACTAGCCACAGCAACTCCAAGGCATTTTCTTGGAGTATATTGTAAAAGCCTTTTATTTGCTGAAGGAGGATGAGGGCATATTGCACTGGTGCAGGGTCAATCTCTAGGAACTGCTGTTGTGCAGTTTCAGAAAGTTCTGTTAGTTAGAAGTACTGAACTGAAAAATAAAATCACTGAACAAAATTAGTTCTGCTTTCACTCAAACCAAGACATTACTCCATAGTGGAATCCCTTAGAAGCAAAAGTCAACATATGCTTTTGGGTAGACCTTGAGAGACTCCAAGACATGACTTAACAAGATTAGGAAGAATACTTGTAGTAAGCAGTAAAATTTTCCCTTTAGCAGACTAAATTTCCTCACCAGCAGCTATGATCCATTTAATAAACAGTCCATTAATACTTTTAATCAATTAATCTCTCAAGTTCATAGAAGCTGTACAACAATCAAACCACTGCAAAACCACATTCATGTAAGGATGGAGTTCCTGACAAGGGCAGCTGTGATGTTGAGACATATATCTTCAGTTGTACCCATGCGACATAATTGTTTAAATAGGATATTAGCTAAAGTCTTGCTTCAATTACTTAACAGATTTGTCTGCAATACCAAGAAAGATCCTTATATATCTGATCCTTCTCGGTAAAAATGAGAACTTCTATGAGCATTGTATTATGGATTTTATTTGTTGTGTATTGAATAACTGAAGGTCATTTTATCTCTGTAGGAATGCAATTTCATATGTACTTCTATTAAAACTGATATAAGCAGTAAGATGGTAGTGGGATTTAAGTATTGCATTTCTAACAATGAAAGTAGTTTGAACTTCATTATGTTTTTTTAATACATTTTTTTCTAGGAAAAAATATTAAGTGTAGATGCATTCATTATATGAAATTACTCCAGAGAAAGTGATCCCTATATTAGTTACGTTTTCTTGCTTTTAAAACAATATTGATGTTGTTTGCTGGCCTGAATTCTAAGAATTAAGAGAAGGAGAATGATGAGTTATTTGTCATAAAGCACTAGGGGACTTGAGATTAAGGGCTATGTTGGGATTGCAAGTTCCCATCAATGGAAACTCATTATTTCCTAAATAGTCAAGGAATAATTTGAATTGAATACTTCTCTGCCCTCCTAACTGACTTCCTCACAGGAACCCAGTGCAAGTATTCCTACACATGCAGAATGACTAGTGATTTTGACTGTCTACACACATGACTATTTAATTAAGAAGCCTTAATAAATGTATATAATCATCTCCAAATTCAGAGATTGAGGTACTTTAATATTTTAATTAACTAGACATAATAATCTACCAGTAATTTTCTAAAACCTATGATTTTATTCTAAGAGAAACTTTCGTAACTAAACATTCCTGAGACATTACAAATCCCTTTCTTTAGCAGATACCTCATTACAGCATTTAATATCTTTTCCTAGCACATGTGCAATATGAGTAAATACATAATTTGTTTCAAAACCTTCCCAAAATAGCATTCCCTGTCCTTATTTTACTGTTATAATCATCACACTCTGTAATACAGTAGAGTTTATAGAATAAAGGCACTGTAAAGATGGATTTTCCTAGTCTGAAAGTTTTTAGTTCAGAAATGGAAAGGGAAGGGAGGAGGCAGAGCCTTACCTTTGCTTTTGGCCCAGTTCCAGAAGTTTCTGCACATCATTTTTGGCTGATGCTTCATCATTTTTCAAAGACTGATAGCAAAGGAAGAGCTCTATTACCAAGGAGATCTTTAATATTGTTAATCTGTGAAATGATTAATTTGGTACTCTTCCATAAAATGCTCCCAGTGAATTACAGCTATTACCACTTGTAAGAAACAGGAGAATAGTATGAGTTTTCTTTTATCATAACACAGCACAGCTAACTGTACACAGCTCTTTTTCTAAATATTAAATGAGAGTTAATCAAATAAAATAAGTAGATTTAGAAACAAATGACTAAAAGTATTAAAATTGTAGAACCAATAAAAGCGTGTATATACAGAAGATAATACTACAGCTCTCCTATACTCCTATATCTGGATTTCTGTGGTGTTTAGTCTAAAATCTCATGATATAAGTTTTGCCTACCTTCACCCATTCTCCATAAGAAATCCCATTCTAAAATAACTGTTACAAGGAGAAGCACATTTCTA
>JANHGN010010286.1:1827-22833 GCA_024605025.1 Megaceryle maxima | reverse complement strand
AAAAAAAAAAAAAAAAAAAAAAATAAAAAAAATTTCCCCCACAATAGGAAAGAGGGGTAGAGGACTCAAAAAAAGTAGTTTAAGAGATCACATTAATTAGAACTAGAGAAGTCTGGAATATAAACCAACATAACATTATAAAATAGTACTAAGACACAGTATCAGTATTTTTCTGTGAACAGATATAGGGATTCTAGTCCTTACATTTTTCCTATTTAGCTTATATCAACATGAAGACAGAATTGCAATGTCAGAAAAATACTGTCCTTTAAAATACCATGAAAGAGAAAGGCAAATCTCAACTGATAATGCATCTGAATGTTTTCACCAGACTTACAGACTACCTGGAAAAAACAGGTGTACTCTTCATTGAGCATCTGATGATCTCAGGATCTCCAATCCAGAGCAGGATTTTTAATCTACTTTTCAGTCTGACAAACTGGCTGGAATCCTGAGTTAATCTGACTGATGTCCTTTCAGCCTACCCATGATACCCAAAAGTTACATGCAGAGGTGTCTCAGCTCTAGCTGCAGGCTTATCTAGCACAATCTGTCAGCTGCACTTGTAAAACGATGCCCTGCGGTAAATCCAGTCAGTCTGTGTAGATGGCATGTCAGGAAGGTAAAGTGAGCTACTGAACTAGGCTGAGTATATGTAACTCATCAGCAAAAATGCAACCTGCAACAGCAGAGGAAATCTTCTTTAATAGCTGCCAGGACAAATGTGGGGTAACTCCAAACAACGAAACAACTTTTTTTTTTAATAAATGCATACAGATATGAAAAAGTTAACTTCAGTAATTCTACATAAACCAAGACAGAAGCTAACCTGGAGGTTTACTTTAATTCCTTCAAGTTCTTTAGAAGTCTTTAACAGTTGACGAAGGATATTGCTTCTTTCCTTAAAGACTTCTTTCAGCTGTCTTTCCAGTTCTTCATAGCCCTGTCTGACACAGAAAATAAAAGCATGAGATGGTCTCAAAACATTAGTCATTGCATTTGAAAATAGTCTTAGTTCATCCAGATTTAATTAATTCCAACACTCTTTATAGATTCCAAATTGGAGTGTGTTCCCAGGTTAACCTATCACAACCTGATTTCTCCTAATGTAGATAAAGAGATGTTTGAGATCTCAAAATTATGTGCTGAATATGCAACACATCAGACTGAAACACTGAAAATGGTGATTTGTCTGCGGTGAACAGGAGACAAAGGATGTATTTAACATGAATGATGGTACTTAGCATGAGATTTTCCTGTTTTAAAAGGTATTTTGTGCAAGAAACTAAGCAAAACTTTATAAGTATGAAGTTTTGTGACACCCAGTAATTTGAGAGAAGGATGTTTCAGATCCACTTTTTCTTTATAAAATTTATTTTGCTTTGCAATTTCTCCTCTGTTAAACCTGTATAAAACAGAAGTGACCAATGTGCTACGAGGAATCAAATCTAATTATTAATGGATAAATCAAAATTTGTATGCTTTAAAAAAATGGTAATTTTTACTTGGAATGTAACTAAACTTTTTAAATTTTTTATAAAATCCACAGTTAAATAAATCTACTGCATGTTGTTCTAGGTTGAATGAAATACAGATCCAATTTTCATACTCCATTTCAGAAAAAAAGCAAACATATAGTAATTCTAAACTAACATACTTTTTCATTTAAAATTATCATTTTGAGGAAAACATACATTCCTTCTACAACTTGGTATTAGTTCTTTTGGTTTGTGGGTTGGTTTTTTGTTTTTTCCTTGATATACCTCTCATTCTAAAAAGAGGTGGGGGAAAAAAACAAACAAACAAACAACCACACACAACCAAAAAAAAAACCCAAACCACATCAGTTGGAACACATCAGTACTGTTTTAGTATCAGATCCAAGACCTTGAAGTTAAACATTCAAGAGAATTATATTCATTTAGATTTAGGCTTAAACAGCTATTTTGAATTCTTTCATACTTACTGACATGATTTAATAGATTATAGTAAACATTTCAACAGATTCTCATTTTTGGTATGCAATGAAGACAAATATCTAGCAACTGGAAAGACTTAAGCCCCAGAGATCACTCCACCTCTGACTGCTATTTCTTTAGATATTAGAAGCTAAGCTTTTAGTCTTCAAAATACAGACTGAGTTTATTTCTCTCTGAATAATAAGCACTGTGTCAAGATAAAGTAAAATCGATTTTATTTTCCCACTGGGTTTACAAAGCCTGTCTTTGAAATAAAACTTTCATAAAGATTCAATTATTTATGTTACGTAAACGTCCCTGACTGAAAATAAATAAAAAAAATAACCAAAAACAAAAAACAAAGCCAAACCAAACAATCTGCAATGGAATACAATCTGCAATTCAAGACAAATTTAAATATACATCTCTTCAGCAAATCTGTTGTCAGTTATATTCTTAAACTTTTTTTAAAAACCTTTTCTACTAATTGCAATTAAAAGTTTAAATTCTAAGAAAATTAAGTGAGATGAGGCCTCATAAATTCTGCTTTTTTTTAAAGCAGCAATAATTAATAATATAGTATCCTGTATACTTTTTTATGCATTATAAACAATAAATACTGATTACACTTTCAAAGTACATGATTGCCTAGGTGTTTCTAAAGCAATCTTTTGAAGATATATTAGTAGTAGGTAGGTATGTGTATATGAACGTGTTTTAAATTCAAGTGAGAACCATAGTTCTACATCAATGTATCTCGAAGCTGAAGATAAATTCAACTGTAAAATAAGTAAATGAGATAGAAATAATTTCTAATGATAACAGCATTGCAATGTTGCTTTTTCTCTCTAAATGTAAGCATTTTTTATCTAGAAACTTGGGCTGAAGGAAGTAATTTATTCATGATCAACAAACAGGATGATCAGGTTGTTTAAAGTATGCAATATATATACTATATAATTACAGTGTATATATATAAGTACTATAATAGCATCCAATTTCTATTTGATTTCAGTCAATTTTGCATTAACAGTTACATTTAGAAAAAAAAAATGATACAACCACGAAGTTAATCAGAAGATAAGCTCTTGCTGAAATCCAGCCTTTGTCATATACAACCATACTGCATAGGCAAACAGGATTGACATTATTTGGTTTGTATTTGTGCATTACCTAAATACTGTGGTTTAGAATGGGGGCAGGTGGGGGGGGTGGAGGTGTCAGGGAAGAATTAAAATGAACAGAAAACTTGGGGATTTAGAGCAAGACAAGAAGATTTTTGTTTACCTGAGCCTCATAATTTGTACAAAACTTTTGGCTGGACTGTTTCATTCCTACCTACTCAGAATAATGCATTATCTTCTGGTACAGTCTTGATTTATTAACAGTTCAACTAAAAATCACATTGTCACTATGTGTAGTAGATTATGACCACTTAAGTAGATTTAAGTGCCCAACCTATTCTACCTTTAACACCCCAGAAATTGGTAACAGTGCTGGTACATTTTACTTGGTTTCTACAAAGCTAGCAGATGAAGAATCAGGCCCTTTGCATCTATTTCCTCTTGGTTTTTAATTCACTCATTATAAAAAAAAAAAAAATCTTGACACTTTATGGCAGACTCTTGGCTATGTAGAATCAATGACTCATCAGGGAAAAGATGCAACTGTCAGTTCCCATCAGTGAGCAAAGGAGCCAAAGGAGATTTTTGAAAACTTGCAGCTTGTGTGGAAACCTGGCTGCAGGAAATGAAATGGCAAATTGAATCATCATGAATAGTGTGATACTGAAAATAATGACCCAAAGGAAAAAAAAAAAAAAACCCAAGACAACTTGTCTTCATCCACTTCAAAGTGCACAGGCCACAAAAGCAATGAGCTAACATCATGAGGAAGGACTGTACAAAACCCTGTAATTGACCCCACAGAAAAATAACTCTTCCCTCCTCCCAAACAGATAAGTGTGTGGAATCTTTTTTCTTCTTCAAGCTATCATTCGGTAGGCACTTTACCTAGTGCAATGTATCCTTACTGTATTGATTCAGTTGTAATATGGAACAGACATCTTCCAAAAAGGAAGTTATTAAACTCTTTACAACTATTCAAATACAGACTGGATAAATATGGACTCATTCTCAGTATGTTAACTTTTTGCATCAGTTCTACAGGATTTAGTCTTTAAGAGGAAATCCATTCACACCAAAACCATTCCTTTTCTGGTAGCTAACACTACTCATTTCAGTTCTGATATTCTTCAGCATTTATGCCTGCAATACTGTCTTAGATCTGATTTCCCACTGCACATCTAAAACTTTTGACTATGACCTCAATGTTATTACCAATAAATACAGTACTGTTACACTAGTCTCATCAGAAAACCAGCAATGCAAAACAAGTGCTAAATAATGTTCTTATGAAGTTTCATGCAAATTTTTCTTTGTTGTTGAAAAAAAATCCTTCTGGATTGCTCAAATGCATCTTGGTTAATAAGCATATATAAAAAGCAAATGCTGAAAAAAAATGCACAACTCACTTCCTAGGGCTTCCATTTTCTCATCCACTAACTCATCTGTCAGCATATGCCTCCATCAGCAGCCAGCACCTGGTACATCTTGCAGATAGAACAAAATGGAACTTCACTCCAAAGGTTTATTTTTTATCAGGTTCCCAGTGATACAAGCACTTGTCTAGTTGCAGTAAGAACTATGTGAACTAACCCTGCTCAGAGAGTATCTAATTGACATAAAACAGCTATGCCCGTACATCCATTTTTACTTCTCATTGCATATCTGCTTTAAATGACATTTCCATTGCAGGTGGGAGAAAACGCTACACAGCTGACTTCTTCAGCAATACATTTTGTCAGATCAAAAGCATCTTCCCAAGCACAATACATGAACATGCCTGAAATTCACCATATACAAAACAAGGAGAATGGTTTAATATATTTGGTATCATTTTTCTGATTTTTCAATTTGTATTCAGACCATTTTTACTAGATCAGAACTCAGACAAAACTACATAAAACTGTCTATACTTGCAATTTTTCTTAGCACGAGTGTCACACATTTTTCTGGTTTTTATTACTTATTGTGATCCTAACTTAAGTGATCTCCAAAACTGCATTATCAAAATTGGAAGGAGTGAGCTGTAGCACTGCTGTGATGAGGTGAATTTAATTTCAAAAAAAACCCAAAACCACAAAAACACCCCCACAAAACAAACAAACAAACAAACAAACCCAAACACCAAACCAACCAACCAAAACAACACCACCACCCACCAAAACCCAACACCACCACAAAAAAACCTCCAAAACCAACAAAAACTAGACAGCAACAGCTTCATTTTCAGACCAATTGGTCTCAGGGGAAAATGCCTTCATATGTACATATTTATAACTAAAATATACCAAGAAGCAGAAGTGATGTAAAGCCTTGATGATATGTTTACACACTCACAGTTGGCAGAATTTAGAAAAAATGCCTGCACGTGCAAAATTACAACTTCCTATGTAGCTCAGAAATCAAAAGCGGTAATTGTGATAAAAGACTTTGGATAGTCACATGTCAAATTCACATGCTTCATACAGCCATTTCTGCTACAAGCAACATCCATCCCTATTGTGCCTTTGTGTATGTGTAGAAATCTCAGAGTTAGGAGGCATGAATCCAAAAGCATTCTTAAGATCAAAACTTGAAGAATCCAGTTTTCACAGGCTTGCTCAAAGCTCAACATGTCTTTCACTTGAATTTTTGTGCCCTGTACTTATTGCAAGAAAGCAGATTTTTCAGGAAGCAATCACTGTTTTTGTCTGCAAGAGCTTTTTAATGGGGCACAGTTCAATTACTGAGACTGTTATTAAGATCAAATATCTGAACCACAAGAGTAGCAAAAAGAGGTGGAACATCATCTCAGACCAGCAGGACTTTTCACTGGACAGCTACAGATTATTTTTATTTGCATACAGGACACCCTTACCCATGTGTCAGTTTTCAAAGTCTATGCAAATGCGGAAATAGGAAAGGGAGTTGCAGCACATTAGTTACAGCAGAGGGGCCAATTAACTATTACATTTACAGCACAGTTGACATTGACCTCCATGAAATCTGTATTAGGAGCTCTATAATGATCTAGATCTTCCTGTTTAGATGTACATCACCTATCTATCTTTAGGTAAGTAAGACTGGAAAAAGGTTTTATGAAATCAAGAGCCAGCTTGCAGTAGGTTCTGCACAATACCTCTGAGGGAGGGAGAGAGAAGTCTTAGCTCCTTAAAAACACATTTGTTAAAATGGCAGTCAGGGCGTATTTGAAGGGGCTGGCTAACACTGCTTTGAGAAACAAGTGTAGCAGTAACAGTAATTCCTCCTCAGGACCCTCACTAGGCACACCACTAAGAGAATGACAGTTCTGGCATTTCATGCTAGTGTGTTGCGTCAGCCCTAAAGCAAGATTATCCACTAGCATAAGACAGCACAGTTCTGTTGAACTGCTTGGCACACAGCACACCTGATCATCTGCAGTCCCATACTTAGTTTGACAAAAAGTTTTTTCTTGAGGTAATTTTTTTTTTCAATTTTTTTTCAAATGAGTTCACATTCACTCCTTACCTATAGAACAGTAAGCGGGAAAAAGACCAGGTGGACTGGGAGCCGTCATTTATTTTATTTGCAGCCTAATGTCTATTTATGCTTGTAAAACCAAGTCATAGAATTCTTCCTTAACTGCAGCTGATTTCTTGTCACACACCACTTTTATGGGGACACTTGCAAAGATTTCTTATTAGCCATCATTACTACGACAAACCTTTGCAAAACAATCAAATATTAACACTTAAAGGTAAACTTAATTTGATAAAAATTAATTATTTTTCTGTCCATCCCCTCTTCAACTTTTTAAAAAGTTATTTTATTCCAAAATTTTAGAGGCATGGAGGAGCTCCATACTGAAGATGTTCGAGGAATTAACTTAACCCTGACAGACAAGAGAATAGACCAAATGCAAAACAGTATTTTTATTTCTGGATTTCAACTGTGGGACACCTTCAGCTTCAGTTAAGCTTCCCAGTGAAATCCAGTTCTCTCCTACATCAGGAAGTAACATGTTTATGCTCAAAAGGCATTATTCTATACTCAGATCTAAAATTAGAAAACAAATTGCTCTGTTTCCTTAACTATTAGATACAGAAGAGCAATATTTGGAGCTGATGTCTGTCATAAAATCCGCAATCTTGCTTTTGGTACACCTCAGAATTGGCCATAAACCAGTAACCTTCACTTTCTGTAGAAGATTCTGAAAGAGTCCCTCACGTATTTTAAATAAAGATTGTACAAAAAGGATTCACTATTAGCAAATTTTCATAGCTTTACACTTTTGAAGGTACCTTTGACAAGTTTTACACATCCAAGAATTAGAAAAAGGGTGCAGGAGAGTGTCTCAATTTAAGAGCGGAAATAGCTGCAAGGAGTTATTTTCTATTTTAGCTTCATGTGCTTTGTTTTGTTTTTTTCTCAAATCTTACAACCTTTGCTTTAAGGCTGTATTCAGAAAGCTTATATACTTCCCCGAGAGATCTTTGAATAGTTCCCTACTGCCAGTTTCCAAGGATATATTAAATTCTCATCCATTATTGTTCACGTTAGAGTGAGTTTTTAAAGTCCACTATTAAGTTCATATAGCTTAGTTTAAGTATTTTTATGCTACTATTTTTAATGTCACTAAACTGAAAAAATTGTGATCACTGGACCCTAGGTGTTCAAAACCTGATGTCCAATTCATCATTTTCTACTGCACAGTCTGAAATAAGCTATGGCTCTTCAAGAAACATGGTTCAGCGGAGGAAAGTAAGAAAAAAGCAGTACTCATACATTTCTCTTTTTTTGGTGGGGGAAGCAGGGAGCTATGATTTAAATTGTTCCTAGAAAAAAAAAAAAATACAGTTGTCCACTTAACTGAAACTCTCCCTGATAACTGCAATATCCTCCTCTACATATCTAAGCATTGCCCTGTAAAGCCTATTTACAATTTATGCCTAAGCTATCTTTGGCAAGGGTGTCTATTTACCTGATGGAGTGTAGGTTTTTAATTAGAACAGCATGAAAAATATTTACATTAAGCTGAAAAAAACTGTGCAGAAAAAAAAGCATCTGGATCAGTTGGCATCTGGATTCAGCTTTAACAGTGAAATCATAACACAGAATATCATTCATAGAAATCACTTTTGTTTAATGAAACAAACTCGAAGAGCAAGCTTCCTTTACTTTTTTGTATGTAGATAATCAATGCAAGACAGAACCTATCCCCAGTCCTATAATCTCTTGTTATGCTTACAATATATATTTTTTCCCTACAAGATTTAATTCACAGGACTTCCACATTAGTCCAAATCCAGTGATGCAGCCAGTGCCAAGTAAGTCTACCCACAGTGTTTTCCTATCCTCTTCCTTTCCAAAGCTTTCTATGAAAGTGGAGAACTGCCAAGTGGTAGTGAAAGCATCATATATAAAGAACATGGAAGGATGATACATACAGAAAGCAGAACCCTAAGGCCTGGAGGCCTTTTTGCAGCTACTTTCTTTACACATCAGTGGAGCAGAACTACAAGTACCCAGGAAAATCCCTAATGTAAACACCATAGAAGAAACAGAAAAATGAACCCTCATTTAAAAAGCAATGCAATGTCTGGCTCTTTTTAGCAAATGTGGTCCATTTTACTTTTATAATCCCCAGGGTGCAACGCTGCTGTCAATCCCAAAGATATATTTGAAGACTAATAGATGATCTAGTATTATGCTAAGGAGGTTTTCAGCACTTTATTTTTGTTTTACTCAGTTCATACACGTGCTCTGCACAGCCCACCAAGGAAGGTACATAACACTACCAAGGAATGTATACAGAAATTAGTTGTCCTCAGGGTTCCAGCAGTTGAACAGAAAATACAAATGCACTCTACCCAGGAGCTAGGAATTTATTATGATTAACTTCATGCTGAAAGGGACAGAGGCTAATTTTTGATGCTATAATCTTCTATTTAATGATTCAGATCCTGGTTGTCTAATACTTTGTACATAAACCTATTCCAGACATTTTCAGCCTGCAGGTTCCAGGTAGTCAAGAAGCTTATCTCCTGAGGTATGAACAAACCATTTCTATTACTGTTGTAATCAGTATTCCAGGTACACTGGGCAAACATAGATTGACATTCGATATGAATTATATGAGCAATTTAGGCCTCGGGGAACTTCTTTTTATGTTCTATACAGCAATTAGCTTGAAAACGCTATGTTGTCATTTTCATGGTAATGAATCATACCTTCAGAGAACTATCAAACATAATCAAGGAGACTAATATGATGCTATGCAAATTATGAATCTATAAGCCCACTCTAAGATCAACCAATTATGGTGGGGACAAAGGTATGAAATACAAATCTGTATCCATCTCAAACTCCCTCTCTTTTTTTTTTAAAACTTATCTGTAGATTGGCAGCAGGAAGCGTCTCTAAAAACCATGTTATAAACTGTTTGTTTCCCAATAAAAAAGAAGCAAGATTCAACAATGACAAGCACCGCTAACACGGCAGTCATACCCAGCACTTACACTGATCAAGAAAAACATGAATTTATTGAAATGTGACAGATTTCTAAGGCATATCTAAACTCTGAACTAAGGAGTAGATTTGTCAGTTCCTCTGTGACAGATCTGTAGCCTGTAACAAGACCCATCTCCATCCCAGTATTATCTAGAAGCATGTATTTAAAGTACCATCTATCTTTCAGTCTTTATTTTCTATTCCATAGTAAATATGCATAATATTCATTAGCTGGAAAGAGGTGCAGCATATGTCTGGTCATCAAATAAAAGAAAGCAAACTAAAAGAAGGCAGAAGCTGGAGCACACTATCAGGTTTAACAGCTAGTTAGAAGTGTTTCATATCCCCACCCCAAACATTCAAATTCATTACAAAGTCTCCCAACTAAAAAAATATTTTTTAAGTACAGTATAAATATTCCCCTTATTTACTGTACTTTTATCCTTGTATTTGAACAAGGAACAGAAGGAACATTTATTTATTATAATACCTAAGAAGACTACTGGCATTGTTACAGTAAACTCTGCTCGAGGGCACTCTGCTGCCAGGCTTTCCTTGCAAACACTCCAACCTATAGTGAGACATTACAATTCATATGGCTGGAATTCATTTGCAGAAGAAAGGAAGGAAAATCTGAAGTAAAGAAACACTAGACTGAAGAAAAAAGAATGAACACCAAACCCAACAACATAGAGCACACCTTTGATTACTTAGCTCAAGAAGTTAGAATTAGGTGAAGAAATTTAACTTTTCAAAACCTTGCCAGATGCCACAGTAAGTTAACCTTACAAACACCAGATTTCACCACTTTCTTTCAAATGCTACTCATCTTTCCATCCCTAATGAGTAGATCTTATTATTAATGTTATGATAAAACTCAAAGAGAATCAGATTAAATGTACCAAGTTTGACATCCACCACTATCCTCTGCTCTAGGCCTCCTAACACTCTAACACTCAAGGACTGTGCCAGAAATGTTAGAACAAATGAACAGATTTTTGTTAGTTTCTGAATTCAATTAATCCAGAAATTATACAGACCAAACATATATAACATTTTGTTTAATTAATTCTAACTGAAATACCATTAATTTCACCTTCCCCCATCATGTTTTTCCCCTTTCACCTACTGAAAACATATTCTCCCTAAAACACTGAACATTTATTTTCATAACATTTATCACACTAAAATCAATTGGTTGCTTATAGTATTCATGGGATGGCATTTATATTCTTGGTTTCTCTCAATTAAACAGTGAGAGGAAACAGACACCTTTGAGAAATTGAGAGGAAAGTTGCAAAATCAAGAACAGTCTCCTCCTTTTTATCAGACAATTTGATCAGGTAATTTATTTTCTTTTCTAACCTCAGTAAGTATTCAAAATAATAGTTATTAATGAGCTCTATTCAAGTACAGAAGAACTGACATGACACTGGAAAAGACAGAATATTGCTCTCACATTCTTACAGCAACTGTAAAGGAAGGTCTGTTCTGATTCTTCTCTGCTCTATGGTAGTATGAAAGAAGTGACTACTAAATGAACACGCACCAGAATTAAACCAATGTATATAGTGTAGTCCTGATCATCTAATACAAGGCTGACATCTAAGTACTTTTTGTAAATATGATCATCAAGCCCACCAAATCACCATAGAGAAGTTTAATCTACAAAGCTATGTAAATCAGCATGTATTTGCACTGATAGCTTAAAAAAAAACCAAACCAAACAAACAAACCAACCACCAAACAAACAAACAAAAACAGCCAAAAAAACTCAGCATGCTAAGCCTCAACATGTAAGAACCAGAAGAGTCAGTAACATCTTTCATCCTTTTACATAAATTTAAGAACCAAAGACATCTCAGTAATATTTCATCATCACTAAATTATTATAACCCATCCCTTCATCTCCCTTCTTGGCATGAGTAATATTGATTTAGTTCTATATGAACAGAAATTTTTTCCTGTGCAACCATCCTTCCAGATTTCTGCAACAGTGAGTGGAATTTAAGGGGTGAACATAAGCTCAATAGTAATAACTTTTCTGAAAATAGCTGTAAGGCTATAAAACTGACCTGGGACCATTGTAGAGATTATTAAAGAATTTATCTTTAAAAGAAAGCCCAAAGAAAACAGAGTTTCACACAGCACTTAGCTCCTGAAAACTGAAATCTCTTTGGACAAATCAAGAACACACTGAAGCAGAGAGACTCAAATTCAATAACGAAAACATTTTCAGAAGTAGTAAAGTTTCACCTATGTTGATTCTCACTTATAAATATACCATTTGGATAAGCATGAAACAGTTGCAGTTTTTCTGTTAGTCAGATCAACAGGATACTGTAGTTAGATATGTTCTGGCTTTCCACAGAAGACTCTTGTTTCCAGTACTCTGTCCATCTCATCATTTTTGCTTTTTTAGAGTATGCTGACATTCTGAATTCACTATGATCACCTATTGCCAACTTCTAGGAAAGACGTTCTGCAGCATGGCATGGTTTCATTATATAAGAATGTTTGATAGCTGCCCTTTATATTGAATATTTTTGTACAAATATAAATGTATCACACCTCTTTCAAAAATCAAATTAGAAGTCAAATGGTTTACATCTCATGAGTTTCCTTCGGGTTAAATACATAAATTGAATGAGAAATTGAACTGAAAGCTTGACCTTGCAGTTGGTTTTTCAATTCTAAATCTCTCAAAGTTACCATGGTATCAACAATTTTCTTGCTTAGATACAAGTTTAAGTCAGAAATATCTGAACTTTCATTCAGCAGAGAGTCTTTGAACTCCACTTCTGAAGTAACTGAATGAAAGTGTTGCCGTTTCTTTTGCTAGGGACTATCAAGGACAAAACTGTTCCAGCTTGGGAAATTTTTACTTAATTTATTTTTAATCAGCACCAAATTCTGTTCAATGATTTGGGTACTGAGAAAAGAGGGGAGCCTCAGTAAATACTCTTCCTTCCTTTTACCACACACACATCATACACCAACCATCTTTTTCCTCCCACACCTCATCTCATCTTTCCTCACGTGCATGACAGGTTATTCCTGAGCCATCCCAGGAGTCTGAGGGTACTGCATGGCAGTTTTACTCAGATGCTCTTTGCTTCTTGCTGGTTTTTTGCTGTCCCAGCATCATCCTCCATGGGCTGCAGTCACTCAGGGGTGTTTCTGCTTTTACATGTGTGGCCCACAGGCTGCCATCCCTTTGGGGTGTCCCCACCATACTGTGCGTGATGCATGGCTATAAGCCCTTCAGAAGTGTTCTACTTTGGCACTGAGCACCTCCCTTCAAAAGCACATATCCAGACATCTTTACAACAGTGCATCTTCAACAGTGAACTTCCAAGACCATGACCTCCACATCAAAAGTATCTTCCTGCATCTCTTTCTCAAATATACCCGAACAGGAACACCACATATATCCCTAACAGGCTGCATTGCAAGCATGCATGAAATGTTTACATCATTCTCAGAGGTAACTAATTTCTTCAACTTCCTCTACCCTTTTTAGCCTTTTAAAAGTGTGATTTATGAAGTTGTACTTGACATTTCAGATCTGATTAAAAGAAGGGAATTCATATTTTTCAATTTTTAAAGAACTTGCTAAAGGCAAATGAAAAAGTCTATAAATTACTTTTAACATTAATGCAGTTCAGCCAAGCACTGTATCATACAAACGAGTAACAAAAACCTATTTCAAAAAAGAGATATAAAAATAGAAGAAAAGTGAATAAAAGGACTAAACCAAAACCAGGAGCTAAACCAAGAGCCCCCAAAAGGTGGTGGTGTTTGGGTTTATTTGAAAGCAAGATTGTGCACAGTTGACTCTCAATATTCTTTTTCCTAGATATAACAGACTACATCTTCACACACATTACAGTACAATTATCCAGCTTCAAACTCCCTACGAGTCTCAAAAGACAGGATATATAGGACAATTTTTATGTGATTCCAGTATTGTTCCTTTGACACTTTGGCCAGTAACAACCTGAACGAACCAAGCCTTAAACCACAGAACCATCAATGTTACTTTATACTGCTGCTACTCCCTCCTCTTAGGGAAGCAAAGTTGTGCTAATTATTTCTGGAGCTATTTATAAACTGTGATCCTTTCCTAGAATGCTCATCAAGCACGTTACTGAGATGTAGCATGCTCTCAACCTTTGGACAAAGGTTATACTTGAGCTGGTTGGTGCCTCTTAGCTAGGAAACAACCAAAATCAATCAGAACATCCTGACATGCCAGAAGTCTATGATCCATTTTAAGTAAATAAAAATCTAGTGTTGCCTGAAAAATGAAAGAGTTGTATGAATTTAGACTAATATGGCAGCTGCATTATAAATTAATTTCTGTAACCTAAAAGTCTAACTATTCATCTAGTCATGCCAGATTTATGTCAGGTTGTACATGATATGATTTCAGAACTACTAATTCCATCAATTACTACTCTGACACATTTTAGTCTTCTTGTATTGGTCTCAACAGAACTTCAGTAACAGTAGGGTGAAATAACATCTTACAGAAGACAGTCTGGTTTTGCTTCTAGTGACATGCCTATCCTGAATATGAAGTGGAATTTACTCCTAATAAAAATAAGTCTATTGGCCAAAAGATGAATTTGCCTGAACATTATTTGCACAGTGATAGGCATGTAAGAGACAGAATAATTAAAACCTTGCCATATGAAAAGCTCTCATTAAGGCTTTTTAAATTAAAAGCTGGACACTGAGTTTGTAGTATGAGGATGCACACATGCAAAGGCCCTTCAGGCAACGATAATGGTTACGTATTTTCATCTTACTTTTAAAAGGAATTAAAAATGGCACTATGTGTGTTCAATAGAAAGTAGCACAGTAGAATTCGAACACTTCAGATACATTTTACAAACAACTAGAGTCAGAATATCTGCAGTTATACTAAATAAATAAAACAAACATAATGCTGTTCTGTCTTTTAGTTTCAGGACCATAGTGAAAAGTATTCTTTAAAATAAATTAATAAATCACTCCAGGTTTTTTGGTTTTAATTAGTTATTGAACTTTTTAATAATAATCTAAGAGCTTCATAACAATACTTATCAAATTCCTGTTGAAATTAATATACAGGAAAATAAAAACCTTGTCAAACTATCACCTGAAGACACAAGAGATCTTTGTCATTCCTTATCTGTCAGATAAAGGTCTTCTACACCCAAGTTAATGAACAACTATATGTGAATGTCATTATTTCCAGTGCAAGAAAATGACATAATTGACAATATTTTGCAACCATTTTTAGATCATGCATATGTGTGAGCTGCACAGTTGCAGCAACAATTCCTGATCCAGTATCAAAAATATAGGTCAGAGTTGTGAAGTACTAGATGTTTGACACACAATAAGTAAATGTTAAATATTCTGATACACTTGACCACTCTATAACTAAAAGGTAAAGTATAAAGCACGAGTCAATAAATAAGTACAGAAACTATCTCCACAGAACCAGATATCTTTACTTTTGAGAAGCTATAAAAAGACAACTTCATCTTTGATTAATATTGCCATTTAAAAGACAGACAGTGATTTAATACAGATACGGTAATGCAGATTGAACAGTACAGCAGTGTATAGAGCACTGGAAAAGAGAGCAAAGACAAGCGAAGACACAGACAGTGTGCTGCGTTCTAGAATGTAAATTTATGGGGTTCCTGTGGTTCTGGGTGGGGTTGAAACATATTTTCCTACACAATCACATAACTCTCATCAATAGGGAAGTTTAAAGGTAATGCCTCTGGAAACAAATATTTAATTTGCCATCCTGTTCATCTTGTTGATCAGTATTTCCAAGACTTTAGAATATAAATCAGAAACCATAATTAATCAACAAGAAATCAAAAGAATTGAAATAATTCAGTATAAAATCAAAGTTCTATTTTCCAATTCACTCCAGATATAGACATTTTCTCTCCATGATATACTCACCTCATCGAGCAGTATAAGAGAAAAAGCCTTTCTGAATTACTGGTTCCTTTTCTACAGAATTTTCATCACTCCTTCCCATACATATTATGAGTAGTGGTAACAAAAAAACAAACACACACACACAAAAAAACCAACCAAACAAACAAAAAAAAACCCCAAAACATTACAATAATAATCTATCATCTAGATAAATTATCACTAGATTTCTTATCTGAGGAGCTCATAACTACTTTTTTAACTCAGACTAAAACCACAGAAAGAATTACATTTGTCCAAGCATAGCTGCATTGCCTTTCTTCCAACCTATGAGCTACCAACTTTACAAATGACGTATGGAGTGGTTTTTGCTGTTCTTTTTTTCCCCACTTTTCAAAGAAAATTAATTAAAGCAGCATCTTGGACCAACATACAGCAGTAGAGTTGTTATAGATGATAGATGTTTTTCTCTGGTTCATTTAAAATTAAAACAATAACTGCAGTCTCCTCTAGAGAACAGCATCTAAAGTCTAATATCAGTGTCAACAGATAAAATGAAACATCTCATTCACTCTGGTGCTCTCAACTATCCCTGAATTAATTAATGGGAGAATAGTGCTTACAAAAAAAAATTTTTAAAGCCACATATATTAAATATTAATCTCACCTGATTGAAGCTTTTCATTTTGATCAAAACAACTTGAGAAAAATTTTTAACATTTCTGATTCAATTTTTCATGACACTTCTTAGCTCATTTAGTCTAGTTTGATTTATTTTCACTCAAGAAACAGTGGCAAAGCTAAAATACAGAAATACTAAGGTGCCCAGTATACGCAAATCCTAGGTTTTAAACACAGAGTAAGAGTAAGAATGGAAAAGTGTGCTCGGAAGTGCTGGTACACTTAACATTCTTGGTCTGTAGGTACTAATAGAAAACTTCCCCAAAATGCATGAAACTCCAGGACATCGACTGCCTCTTCCATTTGCAGAAGTCACTTGGATGGAACAGGTTTACTTGCCTCTGCACAAAGATGTCCCTAAAACACTTTGCACCATGAAAGCTACAACAATTTTAGCACCTCCTTTATTGTTTTGTGTCATTTACCACAAGGGGAAAAACACGGAATATGCCAAAGTACTTCCTTTACACTCTAATCTACACGTCATTGCAATATATAAGCTTTTTTTTTTTTTTTGAACAGTCTGGAAAAATTGTATTATCATCTAAGCATAACTTTTTTCTCAGAGATGGAAAAGTAATGTAATTACACAATACCTAGGTCATTTTGAAAATTATAAGTGAGTTTAAAACAGTAATAACAAATAATTAAAACACATTAAGTATATAAAGCACAAAGGAAGGTAGATTTTAAAACCTTTTGAGAAATGTAATGGCTTTTCTTCAGTTACATTAATATAATTTAAAGGGGCAAATGGTTGTGCTTTTCATGGCTCAATTAATTTAAATGACAAGTTACAGTCTAGGGAAATATCAAATCAAATTTTACCAACAGAGCTCAACTGCATATCTAGTAGCCACCATATAAATAAAAGCAGAATTTCCTTTTTCTGGTAGACAACATCAACAGAAACACCATGTAAAAATGTGCAATCAGCTTCTTCAATCATTAGCATTCAGTAAATCACTGTATCACATAACAAAAAATGTGCATTAATTCTACCTCAGGATCACTTGATTATCTCCCTCTGGGTTTCTTGTTTTGACATGACACTGAATCTTGTTTTGTGGATATATTCTAGTTCTCAAAAGCTACAGATTTGATAGATGAGGAAAAGAATGGCAGAAACGTTACCAGGGTGCTGTTCAGGAGAGTAAAATTATTTTCTACCTCACTGAAACAGTTTCAAATTACAGCAGTAATAGCCAAAATTTTCCATCTGTTAAGCATTTACTCAACTCCATGATCACAGCTGGTAGGTGCAATTTAGCCGTAACTAGCAGATACAAACACATGATCAGGAAGATAGTGTTATTTGCAGCACTCTTGCCAATCAACACCTAAGCATACCATGTTAACTGCTTTTTCCAAGATATTCTTATTGCCTCAGTTCAGCAGTACTTAGAGCATGTCCTCAATCTGGAACCAGTTCCACAGTTCCGTTCTCTTCATTGTAATATCTGAGAAGAAAATTAAAATCAAGACAAATGAGAGAAATAGCTTGTTATCATTTGCTGCTTCCTTGTCTTTTGTTATGGGTTATGGTCTTAGGCATTTTTAAACACAAGTAGCAGGGTTCAGACTTCCAAGTAATTTTCTATTAAATTAATACAAATTAAAAAATTTATACAGGAAAGACATACCAGCAGTGTCATAAATTTTCTTGGACATATTAAAAATTCATAAGCACTTCCTTGATCATTAGAACTGTGTTAGCTTCTTCTGCAGAAACAGTTCTAGGAATCCTTTGCTGTTTTCCATAATAATTTGTATAAAGGCACAGACAAAAGATTTCTAATGTTGTTTCTACCTCTCAATTTCTGTGGTATGCTGTCTATTTGACTTTTTATAACACTTGAATGAATAATCTCCCCTCCTCCAAGAAAAGAGAATTTATTTTTGGCTCTTTTTCTTCTTTATATCATTTCTCTTTGCAGTGGACAAAAGAAGCTACTACTTTGTGTATGCACAGTAGTTAACACAAATGGGACTTCATTCACTCTGCTTTGTTCATTATTTTAAGAAGTAACACTAAAACATTATTATAAGATAAAAGCATTATTACTACATATGGAAGCATACCCTATCAAAATAATAATAATGGACTTATCTCAGTGACAAAGGGATGGTACCAGAGCTGCCTAGTTTGTTGCTTCCCTTTCTTGTGTATAGTATGAGCATGACAGAAAAAAAAAAAAAAAAAAAGAAAAAAAAAAAATTTTAATACTTCCAGCCATTACCTTCTGGTTTTAGTGATAACACTCTAATAAAGCTTCAGTAACTTGAGCAGTGCATGATATATATTACTAGACGGGTCTTTTCTTTTTTTCTGAGCTTAGAAAGCAAACTGTTTGAAAGTGAAATTCAGGTAATGAATTTGCAACCAACAAATGAAAAATGAGAAAAAAAACTTAAAACACTGTCTTTTTTTTAATGGAATAGACAAGAGAATATGGTCACTGGTTTTAGTTGAGCATTCAAGCCTACTACAGGAGAAAGCATACTTCATGAAAGCATAGGAATGCACTGCAAGATTAATCTCAGAGTTAATATATTTGGAACTTTCTCCACTTCCCCCCCTCCATCATTTAATTATCAGCATCCAACAGCTTTCATCCTTTATAACTGCAGCTTTGTCTGAGTTCTTCAGAAAAACTGGCTCTTAGAGAAGTCTGAACTGTGTGGAATAAATGGGAAAAACTGGCATTGGTGGCTAAATTGCATCATTTTCTCATCCAAGTATTATATAGCGTAAGCAAAAAAATATTTTAACCAGGAGACCGTGATGACTAAGAAAATCCCCAGGCTTTTCCTATATAGTTACTATCTAAAGAGCATTAGAAATAAGAGATGACTTAACATGTGCTCTGAATTCTGAAGAAAACAAAGACAAGACTAGAAGTTCCCTGTGTCCTCCCTGCACTCAATGAAAATTCTGTACAGTCAAGGCCACTGCTGTGCTCAGAACAGAATGAGGTTTGTTTTAATTATTTATGAGCTTGTTATAGTCTGATTCCCAGGCATTTATTTTTCATATTTTGTTTTTCCATGTCTGTGAATTGCAGAGGAGCAAGTTTACTCAGAAATTAACGGTTTTAACCTTGGGAAAATGCTGTTTTTCTGGGAGTCTTGCTTTCAGAATTTACTTTCATATTTTGTCTGATGATGTGCAAGCAAATAAAACATGCAACAATTTATTCTAATTAAAGGAAAAGTAGCGTGTATCTGGCTGAAAAAAGGTGGACATATTTGTATTATTCTGTTATGTAACAGTGGGGGGATTTTGTTCATTTTCTATTTTAAGGTAATATATTTAATCTCTTGATAAAGTTTGTATCATTTCCTCTTATAAACACCTGCACACTTGGATGCTACAGGCACAAATATTTTTAAAGACAAAGTTTTCTGAAATGAAACACTACTTTGAAACAGATTGTTACTTATGTCAAAATTTATATAGAAAACTGGGCCATTTGTTAGTCATAATTAATTATTCTAATCCTGACCCTGAAGATGACATGCAATCCAGGAACAAAACTCACACAGTTTAAATAACAATCACACAAATAGCATGACACAAAAGAAATCAAAATGTCCTAACTTTCCAGGACCTTTTAGAATGGGTAGGTAGATGTGCTTCCTAATAAGAAAAGTACTCAGAATAATAAAACATTACGGTTTGAATATTGTAAGTGTGGCACTGGAACTGATGATGTGAATTTCACATAGCAAAGAAGTATCTAAATAATTCTGTGAATACAAAAGATCTCTTCACAGACGAGCATTGGGACTGGTTTGGGAGTATTTCAGAAGAAACTGTAAAAACCTCTTCTTGAAAGTCATGCACAATACTGGCAATAGAATGAAGCAAGGTACATTGATAAGACTATTATAGGAGATGTCTTTCAATTAAAAAAAGTCAGGAAAACTTTTTTTTTTTTTTTTTTTTTTTTACAATAAAGCTTAAATCTAGATGTTCATTGAAGATGACATCAAATCTCATGTCATATAAATAGGATCAAGAATTTAAACAGTCCTGGTAGTTTTTCGATATTTATAAGCAGCAGCAGTAACTTCAGATTATGATAAATAACAATGTAAGAAGAATATAGGATTGAATTTTTAAGAACTTGCACCTACAGTACTTCTCTTAATAAAAATAATGGTTTAGCCTACTATATCCCTATCCACCCATGCTTGTGGATAAAAAACATTATGTTCTAAAAAAAGAAAGAATCTTAAGTATTTTGCAAATGGTTAAAATTCTCAGTTGTGATAAACAGATATAAAAAAATCAACAGAAATAAGGTGTGTATAAGGTAGGGAGAGAAAAGATACCCCTGAAATACCCAGAGAGTTTCTACATGGGGCCTAGAAAAGCATTGAGCTTCTGTTCTTCTTCCCTGACTTGGTGTGAATAAGCTATTTTTAAGAAATTGCTTAATATTACTAGCATATTCATGTATCTATGAGCTACCATTCCACTCCTTTGCCAAAAGGATTTGTTTTAATAAAATATCTATAGAATGGGACAAAGATCATGGAAACTCAAGGAAGCATCACCTACCATAATAGGGAACCCAGGATTTAGAACAATGAGAAACCATAGAAATAAACATAAGATTTCCTCATTTAGAGTTTATCTAAGTGACATAGTGAAATGTGGGATGACCTGACATCCTAGGAGTAGTACTTCGTTTGATTTTGATTCTCACTACTGATTCAAAAGCAAGATCTTAGTTTGATTTGTACACATCCAATGAAAGCAAAGAAACTTGAACAAGTACAGCTCTATGAGCTACACAAATTTTTGCCCATAGGAT
>JANHGN010010284.1:0-10687 GCA_024605025.1 Megaceryle maxima | reverse complement strand
GTTTGTTTGTTTTTTGTGGGTGGTGTGTTTTTTTGTGTTTGGGGTTTTTTTGTTGTTTTTTTTTGGTTTGTTTGTTTTTTTGTCATGGTATAGAAGATTTCTTATGTCTTGTGGTAAGAAGGAGAATGTGCCTGTATAAAGTTCTATGTGGATTTTTTTCCAAGGTGACTTGCAGTTCTGGGAAGTTTGGAAATTCTAGCTCACACACAGCTATGTGTACCTAAACTGGATTGGCTTTTTTACCCATGTCTGACTATATAGTACTGTCACAGGTTGCCAGTGAAGCATCTGTAACAATCATTTAGAACTTGACCATCAAAAGGACAAATGTTTTCATCAGCAAACTACTTACATCTAATGTTTTACCTGAAAAATCAACTACAAACTATTAGCTACTATAATAATTGCTAAAGTCCATAAGACAAAGTTGAGCAGTTCTTCCAGTGGAAGGCTGAGATTTACATTCCTTCCATCCAGTCAGTTGGAATATTTTTGTGGTATATAGCAACACTTCATCTACTGATCAATATATTAGATAGGTCAATGTATTTTAATATTTTCTGTCTATAATTTTGCTAATGGATTAAATAGAATTTTCCAAGTGATACACCAAAGATATTAGTTTTCTTTTTTTGAAGGTGAATGAACTGAAAAAATTAAAATCTATGTATTTTTACCTAAAGGGATACAGTCTGAGTTGTATCCAATGGGACCATTCAGGTACCCAAATGTAGACATAATTTTATACTGTCCTTGGAACATCCATGTATGGGACACTAACAGACTCAAATGGGCACCTCAACCACTCACTGGGAGCCTTCACCTAGTATATTTTCACCTCAGAAGTATATGTACTATGGGCTTACCTATACTTAGATCCTTATTTGGCTTTTTCTCCCAGCACATAATCAAATTGGCACACGGTCATTTAGGAAAACAATCTTTAAAAAACCAGCCAACAACCAACCAAAGCCATCCATCTTTCTTTTCTTTTAGGACAAGAAAATAAATGAACTTGTTACTGGATATGGAAGTTTTCCAGTAAATCTACTAAAGAAAGAAGATACTTCATTTTCAGTAAATTTCTGACTTTCCAAATGAGATTCCTTTTTCTGTATTTGAGATTTTTGTCATGGAAGTTTTATTAGAAATTCTTAGTTGTAATTTCATTTTCCTAAATTTATTTCTTCTTTTCCCTATGGAAAAATGGGGCAGTGGGAAGACAAATGATAGAAAGGGATATCAAAAGATGGTGGAAGAAGGAAATGTCCACTTATAAATGGGAAAATTTTAAGGAAAGACATATTACAGGGCAAAATAGTTTTCTCCAAAGCTATTTCCTAGTTTTCAAAAGGAGGCACTTTTATTAAAAACATCTTTTGTTTGAAAAGTTCTGTCTTATTTCACCTCTTTTTCACTGCTGATTTCAGCTGTATCTCAAAAACTTCCCCTTATGTTACCTGTTGATGCAGTTGTGCTGTACTGTTGAAGCAGACGGTCTTGGATAGACAGCAATTATTTTTGCCCATCATATCTTTTGTGTTTTTATTGGGTTGGTCCTTATATAGCCCCAAGTTTTTCAGACTGCTCTTGACTGCAGGAGGATCAGGGAATTAGGCTGATAGTGTACCAAAGTGTCTAAACTGTAGCATGCTGTACTATAAAATAAGAAAATCAGTGATTATCCAAATCAGTAGTGCTTTTAAGTGATAGGCTGAGATATCTAACTTCGGAGAACTTTTTTAGCTAGGTTTAGCAGCTACTCCTTGTAGGTTTGGAAAGACCAATAGCTTCCATTTTGGGGGCTTGCTGCTTTATGAAACATCCCTGAGTAGGATCAATCCCTGCATGTCAGCATTTCCACAACCTGACAGTAATCAATGTACATTTTAATTGGATCAGATAGTCTTGTCTTTTTTTTCAATTTATGTGACAAATTCTCTTTCTAGGAGATCGAGTTTTACATTCACCTGTTTGGGAAGCACGATATCTGCAACCCAACATGTCATACAGCATCAGGATTGTCTACTGTCTTGCATGAGGCTATTATGACAGGTTCCTGTGTTTTTGTGGCCTGGCTCCATGAAGCATGTCACATTTGATGAATGTCTGACAAACGTGAGGTGCTGTTTGTAGGCTTGATTTAGATGGGAAGGAAGTTTTGCTAGGAGAGCTGTTCCCCCTGGATGTGATCTGATTTCAACCCTTTCAGTTCAGGACAGTCAGTCTGCAACCCTGACTGAATGACAGGTCGATATCCAATAACTCATGATCAAAAGCTGAAGTCTTCTTAGTCAGCAGAGCCTGGGTTTTCTTCAGGGGATGAGAATACTGTGCAACCATTCTTACAGAGAGGTTATTTCCATTTTCTTTTAATCTGAGGACATTATGGGCAAAGCTAACTTGGCATGAAACATTTCTTACATTAATTACCACAGCAAGATAAAAAATAATAGAATATATATTTTGGTGCCCAGTCAGTTAAGATCAAACCTGATTAATTTTGGGACAAAGCTATGCAATTAGGGTTCAGTTTTCTTTAGGGTGTGTGTTTTTGACTTAATTGAGCTATACTATCTGGAAGATAACTTTTTTTTACTCCAACTATGTGCAAGAATATTAATAAGACATCACAGTGTTTTTATTTTTTCATGACTAGATTGCCAAGTGTCACATTCCTTTAATGCAGTGACTCAAGAAGAAATGACAAATGGATCTAATCTATCACCACTCACCATGGTACAGAGCATGAAAATATATGATGGTCAAAAGATTTCACCATAAATAACCTTGCTGTCTGCTGCCTAGTTGAGCCAGCATTGGAGATTTCACTGTCTTCCCTGTTGGTATGAGTCAGGTGTCAGACTGACTTCAGCTTTGCTTTAGGGACAGGATCTTTCAAAGGTGTATGACAGAGTATCTCATTTGGCCAACAACTTTCCAAACTGTTCAGACCATATTAATCTTCAATTGCAAATTTGCCTTCTCCTTTCACGGTTTATTTATTTTACAGAAGGCATTTTCTATTGTTTAATGATCAAGTGTTTTTTCAGGCATATCATTTGCAGTATTCAGCATTATTTATAGAAATTTGTCATTTCTCTGATATCGCTTTGTTAAGCTCATCTTGGAGAATTAGTCTATGTGTCTGTCAGCTGAGGATAGGAGAAAAGGATTTTGCAGAACTTTTGTCCTTCTGAGTCCTGCGCCCTAAAAGGGAAAACAGCACCCTGCAGAACGTAAATGGGACAATCTGGTGATAAGCCAAAAAGTCTTGAGGGTCTGAAAGCAAAAGGCAGACAGTGCTAGCCAGAGCTAAACTCAATGTGGAGATATATTTAATGACTAGTATTTCTGCTAACTTAAGGAAAGTACTGATTCACATCCTTAGTTAGCCAAACACTGAACCTACATTTTAAATTTCCTTACTGACCAAAGCCATTAACTCTTTTTAACAGATGGGAAAGGGCTCTGTTAACAGTAAAATTTTTGATCACCAAGTTTCCAGGGTACATCTGGGATAAAGGCAGTTCTCTCATGAGAAGAAGAGCTCATTTTGTTTGTACCTGTAAACAGACCATGGTCTGACATTGTTGAACGGCTAATGCCAAAAGCCATCTAGTTTTGTACCTTGTCCTTTACATTTCTTCCTGTTTTTAACTGTTACTCATTTTTACAGCACCTCAGGTGTGTAAGGTTTTCTGAGCTATCATAAAAGCCAAGCGGTCCCAGTCCATTAGTGACGCGTAAAAGCTGTTTGCAGTTTTATGTCTGCTAGTTTAATCGACTTTTCTGCAGACTACCACATGGTGTTCCTTCCATTATATCACACTGAGGTATAGCAAGAGAGCATTCAGCATCAATAGAATCAAAGCACAATGAGCAAGAGCCATATGAAAACTGAAGAGCTGCTATATGAAAAGCATTTCCCTTTTAAGCTTGTTTTAAGAGGGTTAAGACCTTCTCCTGCCTCTTGTTGTTAAAGGTGGATCTGATTGGGGCACAGCAGTCTTGCATAAAAATCAGAAAAAATTGCAAAGAACAACAGGTGTCAGAAAGAAATCTAGAGTTTGCTCTATAGCCATTCTGGATGAAAAAAAAAAATGGTGCTGGGTAACTAGGACATGTGTTATATCTAAATCCAATGATAGAAAACTGGGCCACTGATGACATAGTCTCAAATCAGAGCCATTTCCCTGGCTGAGAAGAGTGGACTCAACAGACAGCTCAGGAACAGGGAGAAGATTAATGCATGTGGCACAAGACTGTAGGTCCTCCAGATGTCTTTTACTTAGAGAAAACTGAAGTCAATCCTGTCAATAACATCATCAATCTTGAAGACCCTAATATGTCTGAGAAGTCCCAGAGATCGTATCTGGGTTAGTTGCTGTGTATATAATTACAGGTGTCCAAGCTACCTACTAAATAAATAAAAGAAAAAAAAAGTATTCATATGTTACACGGATCTTTAAGGAAATACTTAACAATCATGAATGAAGTCTTCTAATTATTTTAGTTCGTTTTCTGAAAACATCAACTCAATGCTCAGCAGTGATTGAAATGGTTAATGGCATGTTAGTAATGAATAGGAAAGGAAATGGTAACTGAATGGAAAAATCCTGTGCTTGCAGGATGTTAATAGATCTCCCTGATAAGTTCTGGGCAGGAGGGGAAATTGTAGGCTACAGGTCTAAAATGCTGCATGCTGTTATGCTGTTTTATTTAATGCACTTAGCTGAAAGCACACTCTACCATTCTAATTCAGCAGCACAGACTTGGGAGTGAAAATTTTCCTGATCAAACTCATCCATAAAGACTGCTTGCAAATATCAGCAAAGTAGTAAGAAAAAAAAAATTCAAGAAAGAGGAATCATTTGGATCAAGTCTTGCATAACTGAATTAACAGAATGGGATTCAGCTGTGGAAAATGTAAGATGAATACTTTGCATTTCAGTGCTGCTAAAACAGGCAGAGTAGGCATTCAAAAGAGAAATATCAAGAAATGTGCCTTGATACAGAGATGATGAAGATTTTTCCCATGATGTAGGTAGATGGTAAGGGCTCTGAGTCTGCTTCTCAATCTGTTTTGACAGTTTGCATCACTGTTGCTCCATTTACTCCAGATTTACGCTTCAGTTAGCCTAGACAAGCATGAGGATTCCCAAAGTCCTATCTGTGTTACTAAATGTTCTCAGCATTTCTGCATTCACCCATGTGTGTCTGGTGCATATCCTGTGGTTCTGTGGGCTGAGATGCTTTAGTGTTATTTCCCATTGAGTTGTTTCATTATTTATCTGTCCCTGGAGAAGGATTTGTGGAAATGGCATTGGAGAACTGTCAGCACTTATATGGTCTTGTTTGTATCCTCTTGGCAAAGTGAGTTCCAGATCAAGCAAAGCACAGCTCAGACTCATATCCCAGGTAAGCATATTTACAAAGAGCAAAGACTACACCCTTCAAGGTTTTCCATGCATTTGGGGGTGGGAAGAAGAAAAAGAGAGTGTATAGGAAGCAGGTTCATTTTTGTTTGACAGCAGAGTGCAAAACTATGATGTAGCCTTCCCTGGAGAGTATCATCAGACGATACACGTTTCCTATGAACATCTCTGTAGTAAAAGTAAAGCAAATGGATTTTCCTTCTTCTCATTTTGTTTTGCACCTCATTTTGACTTCTGAAATTCCAGAAGAAACCTCAGGAACTTTTAAAGTGTATAATTAGTCTGGACAAAATGTAGGAGAATCTCATCTAGTGATAGGTCCTGAAATAGAAAGGCTCGATGAATAAGTCCTTTTCATATTTCACCTTGTGGCAAGAACACTTAGTACAAGCTGAGAGATTTGTGATCCATTTTTCATTCTCTCCTTGACCTATCCTATAACTCTGGCCAGCTGCCTCTGTGGACATTTTTTTTCTCATCTTTTGTCTCACTTGCCTGTTTAGTACTTCAGGGATGCTCTGACTCATGGTATGTACAGCTCTTACCACAACGGCATTACTGGAGTATGAGGAACAAGTCTCTCGCATCCCTCAACACCAAGCTCCCTTAATATCCTAACCACATAGGATATATCTTGTGAGCTGAAAAGTGAAACAAATAAACCAACAGATATTCTGCATATGCTACAGTGTTGACATTTATCAGCAAATTTACTTAGTAAGGAGGGTGAACAAAGGCTGACCTTCACAATGGTTATGAATCAAAACAAAAATTGGAAATTTCCTCCTGAGTACTGACCAAAACTAAATATCACTTAAACTCCAGGTATCTAGGAAGTGGCTTATTAGTTTATATATTTCTAGGGTAATATAGCATTTCTGTAATCACCTAAGGATTTATAACCATCTACATATAGTATTGAAAAGAAAGAAAGCAGTGAAGTTGAAAGATAAGCATGGTGCATTATGGTATGACCTCCCTGACAGCGTGGCAGTGTCAGAATTGAACTGACTAACCTCTAGAGACAGCCTGAGAGATATTCCAGAGGAGACTTTCTCTGGAAAACAAGTGAACTCTGATAGAAAACATTTCTTCCACAGGTGGAAGTGAAGCCTACTGATTTGGAGGCAGAAGACGCAGGAGATTTGGATTCTGTTCCTGTGCTGGTAACCCTGAGTAAACAGCTGAAACTCTCTAGGCCTGTTTATCCAGGGGGCTTTGTAAAAAAAATAGTGTTAATAAAGCAAAAGCAAGAGACAAAGTGTCACACAGACACACACAGGGAAAGATACAGAAAGCTAGCCCTGGCATCTCAGTGTTGTAAAAAATAGATGAGAGTAGAGTGCAATCCAGGATGGGATTCAGCTCTAGATTCAGATACCTAGATGTAAATGTTTCCACATATGCTGCAGGTCTGTATTTCTGCTGCAGTCGGTACACTGCAGTCAATGGAGTCTTATGAGCTGTTCTTTGAACTAACTGATGGCACTGGTGGCAAGATATTACTAGGTAAGTGCCAATATCCACTTTAGGGTGGGTTGAATAGTGCTCCTTATGCTGCTGACTGAATCATTGCTGAATATAATGAAAGTTCAGGCTTCTAAGCTCAGCTGTAGGCATTTCCAGCTAGACACCAGTCATGAAAAGCTAAATCTGGCCCGACATGTATCCCAGGTCATAGTAGCTGCTCAGTAGCTGGAGTGAGATAGGCCTGATCTGTGATCCAGAAGTCATCTAAGTAGCAAAGTGGAAAAATAATGAAGAGCTAGGCAGCAGGAAGACTGAGATGCAGAGTGTGTCTCCAAGGTTTCATTCTGCCAGGCCTGGGTTTGCAAGTTGTCCCTCTTCACTCAAGAGGTCCCCCTTGGCAGGGAGTTGAAGGTGACTTTCCACTTCAAATTTGTGATAAGCTTTCCCAAGAGATAAACGTGCTTCTTTCTAGGCAGTGGAACACCACAAACTCCATCAGTGAATCCATGGCTTGAGAGAAGACAGTGATATACATTTCTGATTTCTGTGGGACAACCTCTCCACCCTATAAATTAACTTAATGGCAATACTAACAACAGTCAGTCAGTTGGTGTTAGGAGCCTGATCTATCCAGTATTGCTGTCAGCATATTATACATCATGTAATCTATCTTGGCTCAGAAAAATCAATAGATTGCTCCCAAATTTGCTTAAAACTGTTGGAGTTGAACCAGTCATAGCAAGAGCGGAGAATGTTTGCAAACTTTCCCCTTAAGATATACAAACATAAGATACTTTCTCCCCTCCCTCCCTTCATGGAAAGCAATGAAGATAATGGCTAGATTCCTGTTTCACAGGTGTTTAATAAGGTTAATGGCCCCTTTATAACCAGTTTGAGATCTTTGCACAGGAAAAGTTGCTGCAGACCTAGGCATTGCATTGTTATTCTTTCTTTTCCTATTTGAAAGGGGAACATACCCTTCAGAGTGTTCTGTTTTGCAACTGCATTGTTATGGTTGTTGGTGTATAAAATTGGTGCTTGGTATGTATAATTTATAGCCTATAAAAATGATAAATAGCCTGTGAAAGAGGAGGGATTTGTGTGCTCAAGTCCTAGAAGTTTCAAGAGAAAAGAATTTGTTTGGGATATTGTCTTTAACTTCCCACAAACTATTATTTAACCTGCTTCTTAGCAGTGATGTTTCTACTTACACTGATGGAAATTAATTTTGAAGGCATCCTAGCTCTGATCTGGATGATGGAGTCTGTGAAGGCCTGCAGCAGTTAGTAGGAATGGAGGACCTTGAACATCTTCCAGAAAATATCTAAACCAATATCAGTTCATAGACATTAATGATATCACCAAGACCTTTTTGATAGGAATAAACTAGAAATTAATATTTTTAGCCTAGAAGAGGTGATAAGGATTGAATCTTTTAGGGGTATATGGTTCTGAAACTTGTCTCCTGTTGGATTCAACTAAACTCAACAAGAATTCAAAGAGTATTCAGTATATTTTTATGTGGGACTAAATTCTAAGCTTTCATGGGAAAGTGAGGAATTGGATTGAATTCTTCCCATGCTAGATTTGTGATCTGGTTCAGTACCCTCTGATTCTGATCAGTACATTGGGTGCTGGTCCTTACATTTATGTTTAATGAGTTGGCTGTGTTATGTTGAACTTAATAAAAACTAGAGCTCCTTAAGTAATTATTAGCAAATAATATATTTGGTGATTGTTGTGGAACAGTGTCAAAAATGTATTAAGTCATGAACCAGATTAACTTTACTAGGTTGTCTAACAGGTATTCCATTCTAAAGAGGAGGAAGGAAGGCAAGGCAAGGTGAGACAAGGAAGTAACTAGAAACTGTCATCAGTAATGAGTTAAAATGCCATGGGTTTTTGTTTCTTCTATTTTGGAAATGTCTTCAAATTCCTGTGCACTTTCATTGTTGTTACTGTAACTAAAACATTACCTTAAGATTTTAGATTTCATTGATATTGATCTCATAAAATGCTGAGCATGTCTAGAGCATTAATGGAAGTTGAGACTATTCAGCAGCTCACAAGTTCAGGCCCAAAATGGTTGCATTTGGTTATATAAAATGCATCAACCTCCTAACCTCATTTTACAAAAGTTTCATATTGTTATGGAATCAGCTTAAATGATTCTGTCTTAATGGAGCTCTTGAGTAGCGGTTACCAGAAGCTCTTTCACAGGTCAGCAAAACACTATTATGTTGATGGCTTCTGCTGACAGAGACTAGCAAGAAACAAGTCTTCCTAGAAGATAAAATGCATATTTCATTGGAGGAAGTAGAAATGTTATTCTGTATTTCAATTTGTTCAGTCCTACACTGCAATGTTTAACCTCATAGTAACTCTGTTCTTTCCTCTAAAAAAGCATGAAGTATTCACACAAAAAGCAGTTGTTTTGTCATGAAAATGGGATGAATGTATGAATCCAAAAGAAGTTTTCTAAACTTACCAGCATCATTATTTTCAGAACTCAGACAATTCCGATTTTAAGATAAAAATGTAAGAGCAGCTGCATCAGCTTGTCAGCTGCAATGGATATAAAAAGGAGCTTCCTACATTATCCTGTTAGACCTTGTACATCCAAAACATGTATAAAACCAACTACAGATGTCAAAATGTTTAGGAATTTTTTTTTTTTTTTGGTAAAAAGTTCTGCTTCATCTAAAGTAAGACTTCCATAGGCACCTATCATGTTTATGTGGCCAATGGATCAAGGCAGAAGAATGAGCAGATGTTCCTAGTCTGTGAGGTCCATGGGTACAAGGAGACTGAATGAATTATCTAATGTAAGGGACATGTAAGTGCTGATGGAGGTGGGAACATGTTCCTCCGTGGGACTTTATGGGTCCACAAAGTAACTCCTTTCCATCTTACAGGCACCTCAGGGCATAAACAGCTTGCAGCACCCTTCCAAAATGACCACCTGCATCTCAATATCCAAAGGCCATGAAAACTATTTTGTTGCCTAAGCATTTGGTAGTCTCCAAAGAAGACTGAGGGTCGGTTAACAGTGGCATAGAGTGATTCAACCTCGCAGGCAGCAATTTAAATAAACGAAACTCATACAATGCCAGATGAGAGCAAAGGTGGGTAATGGATCATGAAGATTTATTCATCTGGTCAGGAGCAAACCCCAGCCCCCAGCTTGCAAAGCAATGTTATGAACTCCACAAAAAGATACCCCAGGGAAAAGGATCCTGCAGTCAACTTCATAGAAGCATTTAGGCACCAAATGTCATTGAAAGCTCACAGAAGTCAATAGTCAATGAGATGGCAGGCCCAGGGGCAAGTGTCTTCACAACTTGGGAGATATAGCTTTCCAAGTTCATTCTAGTTTCTTTCCTCTGGGTGCTTTGAATCATCTGAGACAATCTTAGGTGTTTAACAGATCCATTATCACAGTGTCAGAAATGACCCAGGATTTATAGGGGTTTTTTGTGTCTGTAGTTTTTTGTGATGGCAATGAGAGGCCAGGGGCTTATCCTGGGGTATTTCAAATGCAGTCAGATTTCTACACATGAGCAAAATTAGTTTAGTTGAGGAAGAGTGTCCTTGCTTTGCTCTCTTCTCTACCATTAATAAAGTGCAATGAGTGCATTTTCTTGCTTTATCAAGGACTGTGTCAAATATCACTCCTCCCCCCCCCCCCGCTCTTTTTTTTTGTTTTTTTCCTTTTTGGGTTTTTTAATTTTTAATTTAATCTTCCTTTTTAACTCCTTATTATTGTTATTTGTTTGTTA
>JANHGN010010280.1:35313-54589 GCA_024605025.1 Megaceryle maxima | reverse complement strand
GCTGGAGGTGCAACCGAGCAGGGCATAAGCAGTCTCAGAGATGCCTGGAGTAAGTCCAGCAAAAGGCCATGAAAATCATCAAGGAACTGTAGCATCTGTCTTCTGAGGAGAGGTTGAGAGAGCTGGGGGTGTTCATCTTGGAGAAGAGAGGGCTTTGGGGGGATCTTATATAAATACCAGATAGGAAAGAAAGAAGGACTGGTGACCAGTGACAATGGGCACAGAGTGAAAGATGAAATTCCATCTGAGCAGAGGAAAACACTGTAATTCATGCGAGTGGTCAAACGCTGACAGAAGTTGCCCAGAGACATTGAGGAGCCTCCACCCATGGAGATATTTGAAACTCAGCTAGACACAGTTCTGGACAACCTTTCTTAGTTGATGCTGCTCTGAGCAGAGGGATTGAACATCTGAGGAGGCCCAACTAGCCTAATTTATTCTCTGAGACTACAGCATGGTTTTTTAAGTCCCACTGGTACAACTGTGTGATAACAGCACTAATTCTGTTCAGTGATTTTACTTTTCAGCTCATTTCTTCTCACTAACTGCACCGTCTGAAGTTAGCAGCCTGTTTTCACAGACAGTGTCTGCTGCTGGCAGTGAGAACACCCCATGTTTAGAGTTACTACCAAGGACTGCTGTGCAGACCAAGGCCACTGCTGGATCTTGTGTGACACATTGGGGGGGTGCAGGAAAGTGAAAGGCTGCACCTGCAGGGAGGAGCGGACAGGACAGGTGACCCCAAACTGACCAGTGAGGTATTCCAGCCCATAGATGGCATATTTGGTAGAAAGCTGAGGGATCTGGAGGGTCTATAGCTCTCTCTTGGGGCTCCCAGGCTCTTCTCCCCTCTTGGACCTCTTTGCCAGCTTTGCTTGGCTTGGATCCTCTTTTGGTTCCTTCCTTGGAGCATCCAAGGAGGACTCTGTTCCGCCATCGATCCCAGTCGGTGTGTTCCTGAATCCAGTGCCAGAATCCAGCTCCTGAACACAGCTCCTGTCTGCTGTGGGCCTCAGCCTGGGACTCCCCCAGTGCCTGCTCCACAGCATCAGTGGTGACGGTGATGTAATTACCATCGAGGGGTTGGGTTCAATACTGGGTTTGTATAGAGTTGTATCTATTCCATTATTATTATTTTCATTCTCATTAAAGCTGTTCTAGTTTCCTTTTCTACTTGCTCACTCTCTCTCCCTTATTCCCTTTCTCTTCCCCTTTGGGGAGGGAGGAGTTTTAACAGAGAGGGTCTGTTATAGGTCTAAGGGGCTGCCCTGACCCTAAACCTGGGATCTTGGCCTGTGGATGGACAATGAGCTGACAGGATTTTATGGGTTACTTTGCTCCAAAAAATGGGAGAACATCACCTAGTAATTCTTGGAGGAAAGAAGATAATATTTCACAATTATGTAGCCTAATGGAAAAAGATTGTTATATTATGGCTCTCAAAATGATCATCTAGTTTCTGTGAAATACTAGTTCATGAGATGGTTCTTCCAAAAATCATCCTGGTCCACTTGCTGAAAAAGCAGAGTTTTGCATCCTTTTTTTTTAAATACAGAGAAAGGGCATAGGTTTCTATGTCACACACTATTGTTGAATGAAACCTATTCTTTTCAAATAACAACTGTTGCTGTTCAGTTCTTTTTCCTAGGTAAGTGTCAGACTAGAAGAGAAATAATGAATTTTTTGTTGTTATTTTCTTTTAAGGCAACTTTAATAATTTCCCTCCACCACTGTGCAATAACAAAACTAGGTTTTGGACTATGAAGCATTTGATGCTGCTGTGAGACCTCTTTCTTCTGATGTAAGTCAAAACATCTTGAATTGCTAGTGAGTAATGTTAAGGCTCTGTTGTGCTCTGTTTACATATTTATTTGATGAAAGTAAGTCATGGTAAAGGCAAATGACTATATCTAGTGCAGTCTAACTACTCATCTGTATGCAGGCTATAGCCCGGTAAACCACACCCCACTTTCCAACAGATTTATCATTCTCATTGTTTTTTCTTAAAACGATGTAAAATAAAATAAATGTTCCAGGTCAAAGCACAAAAAATGGAGACTTTTTTTTCATATGCCTTGAACCAGGCTTTGGAAAAACTTGATCATGGGAGTGCTTTATCTTCCGCAGGGAGTGAAATAAATTGAAAATTAAATCATTTCATAAGGTTTATGGAGGTGTATATCCATTTTAAGGATTTCAGCTAACTTTCCTAGTCATCATCTATTAAATATCAACTTGAAAAGATGATGATATTCCTAACAAAAATAAAAATTACTTATAAATTTTCACTCTGTCTTCCTCACTAACCTGAAATCCTCCTTTATCAACCCATATTTCCAAATAGTACTGGCACCTTTTCACACTCATGCAGTTTGCCACCTGATAACTCTGGCCTTGTGTGTTTAGTGTGAGACACTGAACAAACATATGAGGTAAAAGAATACCCTTGAGTAGAAGAGACAGCAGAGTAAATATTGGATAAAAGACCTTAGCTGCCTGTAATACATAAGTGAGAGAAATGCAATCACCATCAGAGAGGTGTATTTATAATTGATAGTCCTAAAATACAGGTTATCTAAGCTGGACTTCTCTTCCACCCTCTTATTTTTTGGGATTGCAAAAAAACACATGCCATGTGCAGAAAGCAAAGCTGACACTGTTATGTTCTACTGCCCTTCTAAGAGAAGGTTTGTGTTTTTTTAAACCTAAGATTGAATCCATGATACTGGATTATTGATAGCAATACAACACAGACTTTGCGCCAAAAACATAGCCATCTTGATTAGCTGCAAAGGAGAATGCATACTTGAGCCACACAGAGCAAGCAATCATGATCTGATCATTTTTGTGGTCCTCCAACAAGTTAATGTCCTTCTTGTGCTGAAGGCTCCAGAGCTGGACACAGAACTCCAGGTGGGGTGTTACCAGAGAGGAGTAGAGTGGCACCTTCCTTGACCTGCTGGCATGCTTCTTTTGATGCAGCCCAGGATACGGTTGGCTTTCTGGGCTGTGAGTGCACATGCTATCTCACAAACAGCTTTTAATATACCAATACCCCAAAGTCCTTCTCATGAAGGTAGCTCTCAATCCACTCATCTCCCAGCCTGTATTAATACTTGGGCTTGCCCTGAGTCAGGTGCAGGACCTTGCACTTGGCCTTGTTGAACCTCATGAGGTTCACAGGGACCCACTTCTCAAGGTGGTTGAGGTCCCTCTGGCTAGCATCCCATCTCTTGGGTGTGTCAACACACCACTCAGCTTGGTGTTGTCTGCAAACTTGCTGATGATGCACTCAATTCTGCTGCCTATGTCACTGATGAATATATTAAAGAGCACTGGTTCCCGTATGGACCCCTGAAGGATACTACTTGTCACTGACCTCCACCTAGCCATTGAGCCATTGATCACTACCCTATGGATGAGGCTATCCAGCCAATTCCTCATCCACTGAACAGTCCACTCATCAAATATTTATCTCCCAAATTTATAGAGAAGGATGTTGTGGGTGACCATGTCAAAGGCCTTACAGAATTCCAGATAGATGACATCCATTGCTCTTCCCTTGTCCAGAAATGTAGTCACTCCATCATAGAAGGCCACTATCTTAGTCAGGCAGGACTTGCCATACTGGCTGTCCCAAGAAGTGGCTCTTTCAGGTGCCTCTGTCCTTGTGCACTGCACCATTCCTGTGCAGGGGCAGCTGCCTTGTCCATGCCCATAGCACAGCTAACAATCAAACTGTGTAATCCATCCCAAGAAATGATGTGTGGGGTGTATTTTTTATATTTCTGAACAGCTGAAATAATGGAAACATACCCGTTCCCCTGTATCGCTATATATGTATGCAGCATGCAAATTGCCATATAACTTCATGGTAATGTGCAACCTCAGGAGAAAATGTACCATTTTATTCTTGCTATACTCAACAAAAGTTCAGTGAACCCTGGAAGTGCTCAGGGGCTCTTCTGATACTTCACTAAGAGGTGACAATAGAGAGCTCCTCTTCTGAATAACTGATTTTTTCTGAAGGTTTTCAAGCAGGAAACCTTTTACTTATGCCATGGTGTGAGGGATGAGGCCTTCTCATCAGGAATAACCAAGGACTACTTTCAGCAAAAAGGAGATGCACACACTGGTGAACTCGTAGTGTAAACAAACATCTTCATCGAGAAGATGACAACAGTAATTTTTATTCTTTCCTTTGCTATTCCAGTACCATGAGGTATTATGCTTTCATAGCTCTGAAATGTACTTTCATTGTTTTCAACACAGATGTATAACTTTGACTTAGTCAGGTGGTGAGACAGGATTCTTAATAGCTCAAGGATTCAGGTACCTGACTGCCCATCCTGCCTGACCAGGGTGATGAGTGCTCAGCTTAATAGCTCATTACATCCTATGTGCTTTTCATGGGTGGAAGCCAATAAAATGATTGCCTTGAGTTTTTGCCCTGTTGTGTGGAGTCTCCTGATACTTGACTAATGATGCATGAACAAACCGAACAAAAAGGGGAGCTGTAACATCTCCTACAATAACACCTCAAACATAAAACCTCACCACTAGCTCCCTTCAGAATCACAAACTGGGACTCGTCTCAACCCCTTTCACCAGCCTCCCTGCTATGGCACTGTAGCAGCTCTGATTCCTACAGCCTGTCCCCATATCCCAGACTGGGTAACTGGGCCAGAAGACAGCTGTCTGGGGCAACAGGAGCTGCTGTGCCCATAACAGTTTGCCAGCTACATCTCCAGCTCCTGTGTAGCAGACATGTATCAGAACACAGCTGTATCCCCAAATGGTCCCAGTTGTTTCCTGACAGGGAATGCCTTATCCTGTGTGTGCTCTCAAAGGAGTGCCCTGCCTGGATGGAGATCACAAAGATATGAATTCCACAGCATCACACAGAGGCAGACCCCATGGAGGGTGCTGCATTTTAGTTGGCATCATGTCCCTGAGGACAGCTGCAAACATCATCTTCCTCTCTTTGCCACAAACAGTCCTTCTTAAAATCTGTCTTGTCTTCGTACCCCTATGGGCCAAAGGTATTATTTGAACCTGAGCTGGGAGCAGGGAGTGCAAAACACCTTAGGGTTCTTCTCATCTCATACATGAGGTCTCCTCTCCCTCACTCTTTCAATGGCTCTCAGAGTAGCAGTAACAGTTTGGGAAGCCTTAATTAAAAAGGTTACTGGAAGCTTGATTGGTTTGGTGTGGCAAAGCACAAATGAGGCAGAAGTTATCCAGCATTGACAGAGAAAGTGAGTTGGACCTGTGGGGTCCAGTGGAGGGAAAGGAAAACACACAGAGAATTTAGAGCATGACAAGAGGCATGGGATGGGGACACTGGAAGTGTCTGGCCTGAGGAATAAAATCAGACTGCGTTTTAGAGCACAAAGGAAAAAGGCTTATATCAGTGTGGAAGGGAACTGCTCTGCTGATTTGTTCAGCCCTCCTCATTTCAGGAATGGTCTTTTCTGATCTTGTCAGGAAACTGTGTCTTCTGAAGTCTTTTTAAAATTTCATACTTTAGCTTGGAGAAGAGGAAACTGAAGAGTGACCTCATTAATGTTTATAAATATGTAAAGGGTGAGAGTCAGGAAGATGGTGCCAGGCTCTTCTCAGTATCATCTAATGATAGGACAAGGGGCAGTGGGTGCAAGCTGGAACATAGGACGTTCCACATAAATATGAGAAAAAACTTCTTCATGGTGAGGATGACAGGACACTGGAACAGGCTGCCCAGAGAGGTTGTGGGGTCTCCTCTGAAGGCATTCAAACCCCACCTGGACGCATTCCTGTGTGACCTGCTCTAGGTGATCCTGCTCCAGCAGGGGGATTGCACTAGATGATCTTTTGAGGTCCCTTTCAATCCCTAACATTCTGTGATTCTGTGATATTTTCAGGTGATGGGCCTACAGCCCTGGAGTTTAGCTATGTTAAACTTTTGTGGCTCAATCCAACTCTGACTTTTTGCGCTAGAAAACTCAGAAATGCTGGTCTTTTACTGACACCTGTGGATATAAGGCAGAATTGCACACAGGCTCTCAGAGTGGAATTAGGTTACTATTTGTCAGTCTTCTACTCTTACCCAGGGAAGAATTCTCTGTGCACAGTGCTGTAGGGTTTTTGCTTTTCCCGGGTGCACACGTAGCCATGTGTTTTACAGGAGCAAAAGAAGGGCAAAGCAGTGTGCCTTGTAGTTGGAGTAGAAAGGCACAAGACATTGCTGCCCATAAACAAGCTGTTGTTGACTTACCTATGGCTTTGCCTGCTGAGCAGGACAGAGAGATGGGAAGAGGAGACAGCACTCAGTTCCCACTCTACATTGATACTCCAGTTACAGGTGCTGCCAAAATAAAGATAACACTGTTACAGCCCTGTCCTAGACCTCCTTGGGCTAACACAGTCTCACACTTTAACACTAGCTTAAATATAGACTTCATCATGTACCTCTGAGTGCAGCATAAACTTTTGAATGTTTTGCTGGTAATTACAGGTGTGGAAAGCCTTTTGCTGACATACAGGATTTCTAAGAAAGTTACTGGCTTGTTGAAGGAAAGCTGCTGTTTGTATGAAAAAGTTGATAGGGAACTAGGAGAAATTGACCTTAAACTAGGATTATTTCAGTGCCAAATATATGTAAATTGATAAGGCCTATCATGCACTGACATGTGCATGGAGAAGCTAATAAAAATTCATTTATAGGTAGCATAACAGGATCCTTATAAAAACAAGAAAAGGGGAAAGGAGAAATGGGAAAGGGGAAAGGGGAAAGAAGAGGAAAAAGGAAAGGAATAGTGTAATGAGTTTCAAATGAGCTGGTTACTAACCCTATGACATGTGGTGGGGCTTCTGCTACACGGGTAAACTAAATTTTCTAAACCATTTTCTAAATGTTCAAGTGACCTTTGTGGTCTTTTGGAAATAAGTAATGCCTGATATACAGAACTACTGGGGATAAGGGGAAAAGAAAGCCACAGTTCTTTTGCATTGCTGAGGGACCTTCTTGGTCCCACTAATGATCAAACAAGGAGGTTTGTCTAATGGTGGGGCCTTGCCACCTTACCAATAGAGAGCCATGCAATCTCATGGCTTTCAATAGAACACAGAATCACAGAACCACAGAATGTCTTTGGTTGGAAGAGACCTTCAAGATCATCTAGTCCAACCTTCAACCCAACACTGCAAGCACACCACTAAACCATGTCCCTAAGCACCAGGTCCACACACCATTTAAATGCCTCCAGGGGTGGCAACTCCACCACTGCCCTGGGCAGACCATTCCAGTGTTTGATAACCCCTTAAGTGAAGAAATGTTTCCTAATATCCATCCTAAACCTCCTCTGGCACAACTTGCATCCATTCCCTCTGGTCCTGTCATACATCACCAGGGAGAAGAGGCTGTCCCTCTCCTCGCTCCAACCTCCTTTCAGATGAGGGTCTGTGAGCAGCCTTCTGTCAGGGAAAGCTTGGGAGAGGGAAAACTTTGTGGTAAGAACTCTCCTAGCTTGCAGTTGTGATAGACCCTGATCATACATTGTTAATTTTATTTTTTTTAACTTTCTTCAAGACCCTAAATTGAATACAGACCTCTCTCAACAGGAACTCTTGTTAGGATCCTTTTCAGCATGCTGTTCCAGTGTTATATCAGTAACTCCTGCTGAAGGGCAGCAGTAGTCTGTTCATACAATTCTACTATGAGTACTTAAAATGCCAGGTGTTAAGTGTTTAGAATAAAGCCATCCAAATGTTGCACTGTTCTGAGCAAATCTGGACTCCTTCACAGTTTTTTTATAAATTCTGTATTTGCACTCTTGTTGAAGAATCTCATTATCATAATGACAGTAATCACCCTGACCACTGAATATGTTAGAAACAGCAATAGAAGGCACAATTAGAGCAAAAAGTGTTAACTTGCTCCTTAAGAAAGGTTCTTACTTGTGGGTTTAAAAGCCTGTGCTGTGGAGACCAGAATTAATCTTCTCCAATACCTGTGGTTTATGTATGACCTCTTTGTACATGGGTGGTGTAGTCCTAGTACACATTTCTCCAGGCAGTTCTCTTCTGGACTGAGAAGAGTAATTCACAATCACAGGGGTAACAAATGCAGTGGTAATGCTCCTTGATTAAGGTTTCAAAATAATGTCACTAGACATATGGGTCTATGGCTTATAGATTAAAAAGAAGACATTCCTCATCCCTTTGTGTGATGGATCCAAAACCTTACAATTTATTCTCTTTTGGTCATTTGGGCTCAATAAGGAAAAATGTCTTTCCTACCCTTATGTATGGGAATTGGCCTAAGGAAATCAAGGATCAGAGTTATGGTTTGTTTATTTATTTAATATAACCACCTCTGGTTATGCTAAAGAATTTTTGAGCAGTACCCCCTGATTTCACTGGTGTTCTCCTATATCATATGAATTTCTCATTTAGCTTGAATAATAACTGTGAGATGGGGTAGCTCTTCACTGAGACGCCTCTGCTCAGATTTCAGTGTTGAGATACACTTTCATGTCCTATACATAACGGACCTGCCTTATTCAGCACTCTGGAGCCATATGTGGACTCCATCACTGATTTCAGGTAATAAAACAATCTAGAATTAATTCTGCGTCTGACAAATTTTGGCTCTGACATTAGACAACCAAAGAATTTAAAGGGAACAGCAAGTCTGGTTTGCATGGAATCCCAATGAAACTGCAGCTCATTACTGCTAGAAGGTCCCCAGATAATCAGCACTGCCTTTTTTTAAGTAACTAGCTTCAATGTTAGGTGAGGTTGTTTCTGAAGTGATTGCTATCAGCAGCACACAGGGCTACTGAATCAAACTCTTCATTTAAAAATACATCTTAATAATTGGCCCTTTTAAACCACTTTAAAATGCCTCCTTGGTATTATGTCTACCTAAATATGTTTTCTCAAATAGTAATTGTAAACAGAATAATTGTTAGAAGCATACAATGCATAGAAGCATCACTGATACACAGCTGATACACATTAAGACAAAACGGAGTTTCAGCTATTTCTGTTGCCACTAAATGAAGTAATGACACGTTGCTGGAGCTACTAAAGCCAAAAAAAAAACCACACCCAAACCCCAAAACAACAAAACAAAACAACAACAACAAAAAACACAACAAAATTTGGTGTTTTGGATATCCATTCATCTTTTGTACTTTTAAAACTTAGCAGAGTTAAGGAATGCAATTTTGATGCTGATTGTTCAATGAAGCCTGCACAGAAAAGTAAATGGGTATTCTAAAGAAAGTTGATTCTTCCTCTTATCCGGGACTTGACTGATGGTTAGGAAAACTAAGTGAACACCATAATAAGCCCCAATTGCTTTAATCCACAAACAGCCATCATAGTTAATTACTATGCATGTTTCATACAGCTGGAATATAATTACTGTTTTCTGACATAAGCATCATTGTGGGAAGCTCACTGAAACATCTGCTCTGCAAGTTTTAGTTATCCAGAGGGTATAGGAGATAGTAAAGTGATATTTTTTTTGTCTCTGAAAATCACTGTTGAGAAGACATTAGTTCTGTAACAGGACTGAGCAGTGCAATTTCAGGTGAAGCATTATCTGCACTTCTTGTCATGGTGATGTTGTAAAGGGAGTGGAAGCTGTGGAAAATGAAGACTGATAGGAATAACCAGAAATACTGACATGTGAGGCTAAAAAAGAAAAGCTCTTTGAGTACTGCAGAGTGAAAAAAAAACCAAAACACAGCATATATCAGTATTTCAGGTGATAGGGACTGTGGTAGGGTCATGGAAGAGTGTGAAGGGATGGGAGTCGTGGAGAAGGGGACTTTTAAAGGAGGTTTGGAAAGAAGAAAGGGCAGGAGCGTATTGTCAGGAAGGGGTGTTTTGGCAACTTTAACAGCTTCAGTAATGTGTATGCAAGAGTGCCTGAAGCTGAATAAAGGAGAAAGCAGCACAGCCAGAGAGCCCTGGAGGTAAGGGAGCTCCCTGCCCTTAGTCCCAGGCTGAGCCCTGACCACCAGGAAAGCAAGAACCAACTTTAGCTCCTGTGTAGCTACAGCTTGAAGAATGCATTTTTCTTCCTTGGGATCTAGCAGCTGCCAAGTTCAGTCAGCAAGACAGCACTTTTTCTTAATAAACAAACAATCCCCCCTCAAACTTAAATAAATAAATAATTCTACACATTGTCTTACCCATGCTCACCAGCCCTGTCTTCTGGATGCTGACTGAAGAGCTGACAACAGAGAGACTGAGACCTGCCATCTCCAGATGCTGCTGATGTGCCTTTGACATGATGAGGTTGAGCATGTGCTGATGGGACATTGCACCAAAGCACAAATGACCCTCATTTCAGTACATGACAGGGCTTGGGAATCAAGTCAAAAAAATGCCCTTGGACAGTGTGGGGAACCAGAAGAAGGTGTTGAGTCACAGACTTTAGGCTGGAGAATATCAGAGGTCTGTAATCAAATCCTTGCTCCAAACACCAATATGGGTTGTTCTAGACCTCTTCACAGATGGACATTTCACAGCCTTTTCAGGCAAGCTGTCCCAGTGTTTGACCAAATAGCTCTGATAAGGACCAGACAGAGAAGGTGCACAAATGTCAGCTTCTGCAGAGCTTAGGTAAGAGGCCAAACTCAAGTGCAAACTGAGGCCAAATTCCAAAGAGACCTAACTGTGAGTTTCTGAGATCAGCATTTTGAATTTAGCTCTGTTAGTTCACAGAATTACAGAATTGTCACAGTTGGAAAAGACCTCTAAGATCACTGTGTCCAACTGTCACCCCCACCAAAATAAAAAAAACCAAAAACCAAAAAACCCACAAACAAACAAAACAAAAACCACACAAAACCAAGAAACAAAACCCCAGCACCTCACCATCCCACTAGAGCATGTCCTGAAGTGCCTCATCTACAGGTTTTTTGAGTATGTCCAGGGATGGTGACTCCATCACCATTCCAGCACCTGACTACTCTTTCAGTAAAGAAATTCTTCCTAATATCCAACCCAGACCTCCCCTGATGCAACTTGAGGCCATTTCCTCTAGTGCTGTCATTACTTACTTGAGAGAAGAGGCCGCACCCACCTCACTACAACCTCCCTTCAGGTAGGTGGAGAGAGAATAAGGTCTCCCCTCAGCCTCATTGTCTCCCAACTAAACAATCCCAATTCCCTCAGCCTCTCCTTATAGAACTTGTTCTCCAGACCCTTCACCAGCTTGGTTGCCCTTCTCTGAACTCGCTTCAGCAACTCAATGTCTTTCTTGTGGTGAGGGGCCCAGCACTGAACACAGTACTCAAGGTGTGGTTTTACCACTACCATCATTTCCTTTCTCCTGATGGCCACACTATTTCTGATACAGGCCAGGATGCCATTGGCCATCTTGGCCACCTGTGCACACTGCTGGCTCATATTTAGCCAGGAGTTGACTAGCACCTCCAGGTCCTTTTCCTCCAGGCAGCTTTCGAGCCACTCTTCCCCAGGCCTGTAGTGTTGCCTGGGGTTGTTGTGACCAAAATGCAGGACCTGGAACTTGGCCTTGTTAAGCCTCATAAAATTGGCCTTGGCCCCTCAATTCAACTTGTTCAGTTTCCTCTGCAGAGTCATCCTGTTCTCAAGCAGATCACTCCTACCCAATTTGGTGTCAGCTGCAAACCTTCTGAGAAAGCACTCAATCCCCTCACCTAGATTGTTGATAAAAGTACTGAACAGGACTGGCCCCAAAACTGAGCCCTGGAAGATACCACTGGTGACTGGACACCAAATGGATTTAATTCTGTTCACTACAGAATCTCTACTACAACTTTCTGGGCCAGATATTAACCCATCGAAGTGTCCACCTCTCTATGCCATGAGCCAACAGCTTCCCTAGAATGCTGAGGAAGATGGTGTCAAATGCAGTACTAAAGTCCAGGTAGACAACAATCACAGCCTTTCTTTCCCTTGTCCACTAGGTGTGTCAACAGGTTATAGAATGAGATCAGGTTGGTCAAGGAGGATTTGCCTTTCCTGAACCCATCCTGGCTGGGCCTGATCCTCTGGCTGTCCTGCATTTGCCATGTGAGCTCACTCAAGATGAACGTCTCTGTAATTTTTCTGGGTACCAAGGTCAGGCTGACAGGCCTGCAGTTCCCCGGATCCTCCTTCTGGCCCTTCTTGTAGGTGGGCAACACATTGGCAAGCCTCCAGTCATCTGGGACCTCCCAGGTTAGCCAGGACTGCTGATAAATGATGGAGAGAGGAGAGATGGAGACCTCCTCTGCCAGCTCCCTCAATGCTCTCAGATGGATCCCATCCAGCCCCGTGGACTTGTGGGTGTGTGTCCAGATGCTGTAGCTGGTCATTATCTGTTTCCTCCTGGATTATGAGTGAGTTGTTCTGCTCTCCATCCTTATTCTCCAGCTCAGGAGGCTGAATCCACCTGTGACTAACAAAGGTGAGGCAAAGGTGGCATTAAATATCTCAGCTTTTTCCTCATCCTTGGTTGTAATATTCCCCCCCCATAAAGGATGGAAATCCTCCCTGACTCTCTTTTTGTTTTAAAGTACTTGTAAAACTTTTTCTGTTGTCCCTTATTACAGGGGCTAAATGGAGCTCCAGCTGGGCTTTTGCCTGTCTAATTTTTAATCTGCATGACCTAAGGAGATGCCTGTACTCATCCTGAGATGCCAGCCCCCCTTTCCAAAGGAGGGAAACTCTCTTTGTTTTCCTGAGTCCCAGCAGAAGCTCCATCTTCAGCCAGACTGGTCTCTTCCCATACAGTTTGTCTTAAGACACACAGGGACAGCTGCTCCTGCACTTTTTGAATATTGTCCAGCCTCCATGGACCCGTTTGTACTTCAGGACTGTCTCCCAAGGCAGTCTCTCAACCAATGTACCAAACAGGCCTAAGTATGCCCACCAGAAGTCCATGGTGGAGGTTTTGCAGACCCCACCTATTTACTTCACTAAGGATCGAGAACTTAATCATTTCATGATTGCTAAGCACAGTACAGCAGATCTAGCGAATTTGACCTTTCTCAAGATCTCTGCATGCCTTAAGAAAAAATACTGACCCACTGGCATGTCTGTGTGTTACTTAACTGGGCACTTGCACCACAAAGCATGACTAGACAGTGATGCTAGAAAGTGATCACTTTTGATCTACATTGACCTATTATTGACCTACTATACTGTCTGTGCTGTTTATGTAGTAGGCACTGTTGATACTCACCTGTGCTTTTCATGAATCCTAAGTAAAAGAAAATGCCCATTTTGAGAAGAGGGCTGTTACATAATTTGGCGTATCATGTACGAAAGAGGGTGTGGGTGGGTATTACTGTCAATCCAAGACAAAGAAAAATATAATTATTCAGGGGTGAGAGGGTGGGAAGTCACTGGTACAGGTGCAGTGAGGGAACATGGCTGATCTCACACCTCCCAGAAGTGTGGTGGCCAATGAAGACAGCCTGGCCCATGCAAAAGGGGGTTTGGAGGCAAGAGCTCCCTGTGCCCAGTTATTTTCAATGCGCTTGCATGATCAGTGAAGGGCAGAGAGAATAGAAACAGAAAGGCTTTGGAACAGGGCTATGCCAAAAGTGGTTTAGCCAGCTTTATTTTTTATCCCCTCTTGAAAATTATGACCACTAATAATACTGCTAGTTTGGTGTTGGTTTTATTGGTTAATTTCAGTTTGCTTTTTTTGTTTGTTTGGTTGGTTTGGTTTTTCTTTTTCTTTTAAGAAATCACAGTGGAGACCCCTGAAAAAGTGTGAGGAATCTGATCCCAGTGGCATTTACAACACAGGCAGCAGCATGCACTGCTGATGCAGAGAAGCCTCATCTGTTCTAAGTTAAACATGGGAAGAGTCATATGTTCATAACCCAATGCTAAAATTAGTGCGATTTTTTTCTGAGGGGCGCGCTGAGCCACTGATGGCTCTGAGTGCGAGATAAGAGTTGTTTTCTTTCCTATGTGTTTGTTTCATATGCGTCTAGTAATGCAGCTACCTCTTATGAATCTCTTATTAAAGATCTGATGGCCTGTTTGGTGCTATATGGAAAGTACAAGAAAGGCAGTCCTTTCTCCAAAAGCCTTATAAATTAAGTGCCTTTTTTTTGTTCTCAGTGTGTTTTCCCACTGAGGCATACAAAAGCAGGACCAGGTCAGTACTAGTGTAGGAAAAGCACAAGCTATGCTGAAAAACCTCAGAGAATGGAAGAGTCCTGTTTTTCCACTGCAACCACATCTATCCCTGGAGAAACTCATCTGTTACTGGCCTAGTGGGCTGCCCTGAGCCTAAGTCAGATTTATTGGTGCCCACCATGGGGCATGATCAGAGCTCTGATGGATTGTTCAATAGTTAAAATTCTGGTTCACTCACTTAAGAGAGTATCACTTTTTTTCTAAGAATCTTTAAGGATTGGAAACTAAAACAGACTTCTGAAATGATGTTGTTTCTGAGAGCAAAACTATTATAATGTGTCTTTCTAAAGCAAACTCAATAGATGTGGAGTCATCAGATGCAGAGGGTAGCACCAGACTTTTATCTATGAAGGAGCTGTGAAATCTGAGAAATGACTATAGCCATTATGAAAGTGAGCCACTGGCCTCCTGGCTGCTCTGATGCTGGGATATTAGGGCCAAGTCATTTGAACTGGAAGGTAGAGAAACCAGGCAGTTTGAGTTTCTGGCTAGAGATGGAGGCATTGACCAAGGGCTTGCAAGAAAGAACAACACCCTCAGCCTCTGGAGGTGACTCTTGTCAGCTGTAAAATCCAGATACCCCTTCAAGGAGAACATGGAATGTCACCACAGCAAATGGATGACCATGGAAAAATGCATCAAGTACCTGAGAGAACTGGCTGGGAAATGGGTGATTTATGGTGACAGGCAAGTAGTAAACCCTGATGCAATCCCATGTTGCAGGAGTTTGAGCAGAGTGCCCCATTAGCATATTCCCACATGCTGTCAACAATGATTTGGGGAACAGAAGGTGAGGCACCAACTGTGACCGAAGTGTCCAGGAGAGTACAACAGTATGAAGACAGTGTCTCTGGTCCCCAACAGGTCCATGTATAAGCCTTGGAGAGGATGGCTAAGGAAACCAAAAGACCAGTTGTACAACAGATAGAAAAACTAGACAGGAGGGAGAACAGGTCCTATTCTTTCCCTAAGTAGACTTGTGTTGAAGCCAGCAGGAGAAGACATTCTCCTGTGAGACCAGCAAAACAGGAACAGCACATGTCATGACATACTCTGTGGTTTCTCCTGTGTGAGTTTGGAGAGAAAATGAGCAGGTGGGATAGAAAACCTACCTCTGCCCTACAGGAATGAGTACTCTACATACAAGGTGAAAAAAAAGAGAATTCTTCCAGAAGGGAGGCTGCTCCAGTCTACCGTGAGCAGTCCTCTGGTCCAAGTACATGCACATCAGATCCAAATGTGAGTAGAGGGAATGAAAATGTAATGCTTGTAGTCTATACAAATCCTGTAAACTGTGTACACACTGTGAACTGTGTACAGCCTGTGAACTACGTATGCCCTGTGAACCTGGTAAACCATGTGAACTCAGTGAACTACACAAACCTAGTTGCTACCCTCAGAATTAGAGGGGCCCTGCCTCCAGCTGGGTGAAGGAGAGGGACAACAGAGTTTATTGGACTGTGTGCATTTGATGGCCTGGCACATTAGAACCACAAACATTTAGAGGTCTGGTAGACACTGGTGCACAGTGCACCCTATTGATATGAAACCATAAAGGGACAGAATCTATTACCATTACTGGAGTAATGGGACAATCTCAAGAACTGACTGTATTGGAGTCTGAATAACTGGGAATAAGTGGGAAAAGCACTGTATGGTGACCGGTCCAGATGTTCTGTGCATCCTTGGCATAGACTTCCTCAAGAAAGGGTATTAGAAGGACACAAAAGGATATTGGTGGGCCTCTGGTATAGCAGCTGTAGAGACTGGACACACAAAACAGCTGACTGTCCTGCCTAACCTTTCGAAGGAGTTTGCTGCTGTGGAGCAGAAGATCAAAAGGTTCCAGTTGCTACAGAAACAGTGCATTGATGACAATATCATACCAACAGAGACTCTGTAGCTCCTATCCAGAAGCTGATCCATCAATCAGAGTGTCAAAGAGTTATTAGCAAAACTTGCTCACCTTTTAAGTCCTATATGACCAGTGCGGAAATCTAGTGGGGAATGAAGAGGGGTTAACAAAGAATGTCTGTTATAGGTTTAGTGGGCTGTCCTGACCCTAAACCATGATAGTTATGATAAATTATTGTATGAGATCTTTAGACTATCAGAGATGATCTTCCTTTTCAGACTTAGGGATAAGTCAGCCAGGCATTACATAATATGGGAAAGCATGTTTGATCAGATTTCTCTCAGGCAAAGGCTTAAAGGAAGATGGTTTTATTCCTAGCACACCCTCCCCCTAAATATTCTTCTCATGTAAAACTCTTGTAAATAAAGCAGTATGTGTATTGGTGAGGTGACTACAATGACTGCTCATATATTTAATGGTGCACAACATAGCATGATATATTGTAATTATATATCCTAAAGAAATATAAGTGAGATCTGCAATAACCATTGATTATGAATATGTTATTATATCAATTTTTATAGAAAGATATATATCCTTGATGAGTCTACAAAGAAACCAATAAATTGGGCATCTAGCATTTTCTCCTAAGAGCAAACCCCTTGATGCTGTGCTCCTGTGCCACTTCTGAAAGCACGTATGATATCAGAGTTAGTTTGAGAGAGATAGTCCCTTCCCAATGGGGCCATCAGTGGCACTGCAATGGTGACCTTCTGGGATACTTTTTTCATTTGGATTTCATTATATGTGTCAAATGAAGCTGTCACCACAGTGTACACTTCCATGGATAATATGGTGATCTCGTATAATTATGTATGTATTGCAGTCTCAGGATTGGGACTCAGTATTGATTTTGTCTTTGCATTATGGTAAATCTGCAAGAATATGATCTGAGCCTGGTGATGCCCTTCATGGCAGTCATGCCTAGTGTTTCTTGACTAGGCAGGATGAGCAGGACTTGACCCCAGGCTAAGTAGCAGCAGCCCCAGCCACCCCAGGACAAGGCAGATAAGAAGTGAAAGAAGTAAAGGTGTTAGCATCCCCTGTCAGCCTCCTTCCAGGGACACCCCACGTGGGCATTAGGTAATGAATATTATCTCCCTATGGAGAAATGGCGAGACTTGGGAAAGCCAGTGTTGCTGCATGACAGACAGCAATGCAAACAAGATGTCAGGCTAAGTGCATTGACTTAAAATCTTAACTTCAACATTTAATTAATATTTCCAAAGTTTCTTGGATCTTTCTGTTGTGCATCAGCCAGTATTGTTATTGGGCAGATGCCAGAGTCTTTGGCTTTCAAGTTGCTAAGTCTGAACAACATTAGCTTTTTCCCAAGTTTTATGTCTTGATCTCTGATGACAAATATCCTATTCACTTCTGAGATAGAAATAGCAAGCCTTTACAGAACTCCTTAGATTGTATCCATGCAAGTGCATGCCTGTGCACATGCCCTGCAGCCAATCTGCTTGAAACTGAAATCCAAGAATTGCACCAACATTTGAAATGAGAACTTGCAATATTTTTTTTTTTAATAAAAAATTAAAATATCCTAATTAGAGGACATTAAATAGCACAACTATGGCTGGGAAGCATAGCTTACAGCTACAGTGAATGTGACAAGTGGGAAAAAGGAAATGGTGATCTGACAGTAATAAGAATAAAGGGATAAAAAATGAATCAGTAAAGAGGAGGTTGGCACTAAGGAGTGTGACTTATGAAAAGTTTAGGGTGAAGGCTGCTATCTCCCCAGTGAACACAACACCTAGGTGTGAATAGTAAAGGCTACAGAGTAGAAAGCCAAAAAAGTGCTTGGAGGAGCTGCCCCAGTGGTGCAATTTTACATCTGACATCAGACAAACCAGAGTCTTGCACTCCTGGTTAGAGGAGTGAAAAATAACAGGGAGATAACATGCTTGCTTAGAGATCCTTGCTTAAAGAGGACATGGCTATTCTATTTTACCACTGGGAATATTTTATATTCAAATTATGACATATTTAATTTGGTAGGACAAGTGCAGTTTCATTGCCTCCCCCAGTATCTTTTGGAAGAAAATATTTATTAAAAGCATGACCTGGAAAAGACAAATGTCTGAAGGAACAATGAAGAAATGCAGATACTTTCTGAAATGTTATCTTATTGTATAAATTTAATTTATTGTTATTATTCTCATTCCTGCTGAATTTTTTAATTCAGACACTGAAAATCTGCAAATGGAGCAACTCATGACACCGTAGCACATAGCCTTGTCTCCTCCTGCTTGCTCAAGCCACTGCTTATCTCAGGTGCATGGACACCAGAGACAGGTGGACATGTAGCCCTGCTCTTCTCCCTCTCATCCCAGGTTGAAATTCTTAAGTAGTGATCAGGCAATTTTTTTTTTTTTTTTTTTCAGTATAGTGTATTTCTGCCCAGACCTTGTTAGGAGATGTCTGTTATAGGCTTACTTGATAAGTATCATTAAAAATGGAACCAAGCAAACAAAACCAGCCTTTTCCTAAATAAGAGCAAGTCTTGCTAAAGCAGCCACACTTAAGCTAGCAGCAGCATCTCGGTGAAGTGTTTCACTTGTGTCAACAGAGGGCACGAATCCCATAAAAATCACCATGACTATTTAAGTAAGTGCCTCGCAAATACTAGCTGCTAGTGCTCTGAGACTTCAGGTCTTAAAAAGCATCTGCTGCTGTTGCTCCCCTACCCGGATATCCAGGTGATTTTGGGCGGGCATTCTGTATTTCACCCGGGGATTTGTGCAAGTAGAAGCATAAATAGCTATTATCCAGGCTATTTTCCCACAAGCTGGTGAGGTAATAGGTCTCTGGTTTTGTTTTTGTTTTTTTAACTTGTTTTGTTGGAAGCTAACAACAACAATCGTTGTAAATGTAGCTCATCAAAACTACCCAGCCACCTTTTATTCTTTCCTGGTGATTGCCATGCCTGTGTTCCTTACAGAAGCATCAACAAAGCATTGCTTTGATAAACCTCAGCCTTAGTCATTACGTTGCTTGATTTTACACTGATCTTTCTGCTTCAGTAGTTACTTGATAGTAGTCAGGGCACGTGATTTGCTGTTTTAATCCCTGTGGTTATCTCCCCTCACAGCAGATATCACCATCTGCTTTAGCTCTGCTTCCTGGGTTGCTGACATCAATTCTATCTCTCTTTAAAAATTGCATTGTCTC
>JANHGN010010279.1:11220-60115 GCA_024605025.1 Megaceryle maxima | reverse complement strand
CTGGGTTTTCTTTTATGTCCATTAACCACTCAGGGAGGGAAAAGAAAACCAGTTAAGAGACTGATATACACTTGGATCTTCCCAAGAAACAGGGAATCTGTATTCCTCTGGGTCACATATTCCTATATCTTATCACTCACATGGTCCCCAACAGCTGGCTGTCACCAACAGATAAATTATAGACAATGTTACAAAATTCACATCGCTATAAAACTTCCAGCAAGCACCAAGAAGAAAGGAGAGACTTATTTTTTTTTTCTTTCTTGTGTGAGAATGTTCTCCTCTTTGCTCTGTAAGCTAATACGATTTAGAAATATTTAAAAAATACATATCCCACTACATATCAGGCTTTAAACACCATAACTCCATAAGATCTGTTAGGATAAATTAAGGATGAAGAAGTTTTGGGAAATCTGTGACCACATTAAAAAAATAAAGCATGCTCTGGTGTTTATGCAAAGCAAGCTACACCACATCTAAACTGTACTGATAAATTGCAAATCTGCCAGTTGCATTAAAATGTACCAATTCCTGAAATTTCTTCTTAGGCAAACCTCTGTGCAGCAAATAAAGCTGCAGATATGCCTGAATACTGACAAAAGAAACTTTTGAGCACTTGTGGGTCTGTAAGAAAACGACCCAGTAAAACCTAATACAGAACCAAACCAGGGAGCCTGTACCCCAGGCCTTGGTTTCACTCCCGTAGCCTCATCAACCTATTTAGAAGTCCCCTGGGCAGCCAGAGATGCAGCTTTGTACTCCCTGGGTCCCTCATGGTGCCCTGCATGGCCATTTGCAGGGGACATCCATATGAATGAATCCAAGGTATTGCCATAATGTTACACGAACAGATAAAAGGTAATTCTGAGCAGATAAAAAGTAAGGAATGATTCAGTGGGAAAGAAAGGTGAATATAGAGCAAGAGGCCATACATCCTGGTAAGGAAAAATTCCTCAAAAAAGACAGAAATCAGAGGGTTTGTTCCCTCACGCTACTTTCTTTAAATATTTAGCCAGCAAATTAGAATTAAATTACATTTAAAGAAAGGGATTTCATGAGTATACCTGATAGAACTGCTGCAAACCTCTATCAGAACCATCCTCTAGAAAGAGTTGTGGCACATATGATTTGTCTTCTATGCTTGTGTAAAATGTTTATGACAACTACAGAAACACATAATGGGAAGCATGAGGCTGGAGACCAAAACCTTAAGAAGATATCTTTTTCTTCCCATAATATAGCCACAGCCCTTCTGACCCAGTCCCACCTTCCAGCAGGCTGTGCAGCACCCTACCCGGATGCACATTTGTCCCAATGCATCTGATTTATTAGTTACGAGAAAAGGAAAGGATTAATATGGTTTCTGAATAATGCAAATAATGGACAAATGGGATTGCTGGACTGATCACAGACTTTCAAGATCCAAGCCATGCATCAAACTTATTCCCCTTTTTCTTGTTAGCCATCACCCTTTCCTTTAGGTAGACAATAACAAATTTTGTGTCAGCAGATCAGAAGTGATGACATAGGTCCTAGCTTTGAAGGACCAATAAGGCAAAAAACAAAGGCAAAGGACATCAAGAAAACTACAAAATACTTGCTTTGCTACATCCTCAGCTACAATTGTCCACACTGAGCATAGATAACAGCAACTACATTAACCAACTACGAGATAGATAGATAGATAGATAGATATGCTATATTTATATGTAGGAGATATATACAGATAGACAGAGATTTATAAATTTATAAGGAAAAGCTACTAGGTCAAACGTCACTTATTTAATGAAGTCCTTTTTCTTTTTCCTAAGAATGTTTCACACATCACAATTCACAGAGACTTTTCAAACACTCAGACTAGAAATATTGTGTACCTTGATAATGACTGACTTGATTGAACTTAAGGGAAAGGTGAAGAGGTATATTTGTAGAGGATCCTGGGTAGGAATATAATCATGAGTCCAAATATGATGCAAAATAGAAGTAGAAAGACAGACATGATGGGCCAGATAGTGACCTGCAGTACTTAAATATGTAAGAACCATTCAGGGAGGTAAGGTATTCACAACTTATATGAAATCAGCAAATAGATTCACTGCTGTCCGACTTTATGAACTACAGTAAAAATCCAGAGTAATTCCATTGTATCCATTGTATCCAAATATATAATTTAAAGCACAGGCAAACCAGAATCTGTCCCTGGACCTTTCCCTATGATAATACCATCTCCCACTCAAACTAATGGTGTGTACTGCAAGAGACATCTTTAATAAAGAAAGAAAAAAAAGTTCTGCACATGGTTTCCATCATTGAATAAGACATTCTATCAACATGCAAAAAGAACTAATTCAGTCACTGCAAATGAACAGATTCAAATTTATGCTACTATGTTTCCACTCTTCACTACACTGAGAGAGCAGCTTTACCCATTCTCTGAAGTATTCAAATGCTATAAACTTTAACAGCCAAACTGAAAACAAATAACATTATTAAATGCTTGAGAGAATATTTTAAATGAGCAGGAGAATAAAGAAAATATTCCTAATTCAAAAGTGTTTGCAGTTTGTACACTAGAAGTCTCCCTAAGGGTGCCTATCAAAAAATGTGCAAGAACTGGATGCAGTAGGGGCCAGAGATATAATGCCGTGGACAGAATACAGTTTTCCATACAAATTTTACTCTTAGAAATCTTCCTAAGGGTATTAAAAATCTTTTAAAAAAATTATTTACTGAAATTTATTGTAGTTATGCTAGATAAAGGTTGAGATAGAGATCTTTGAAGATGGTTCTATACAGAAAGCCATGTGTGAACAGCTTATTCTATCTACATCATCTTCTGGGGGTTCAATTGCCTCTATTGCTCTTACTTTCTAGTTCTGTTAAGGAATTTCAGATTTATCCCTTGCCTGCATCCTTGAGTTTACTTTTATAAAATGCAATAATTAATTTAGCTGAATGTTCCTCAGTTGAGCACAGGGTAAGAAGGCTTGCAGAGCTCCCTTAGCTGCCTTCTAAGAAGGGTGGAGATTTTTGAATCACAAACACTTCACTACAGATTTCAACCCTGCACTAGAAGAATCACCCTAAAATTTTATGCAATCAAAGACTTCTATTCCCTATCTGGAACAAAAATAGGAAAAAAATTTCAATGATTTGTACACATCTTTAGCTGGAGCACTATCTTCAGACAGCCTAATCTCAGCCACCAAACTGTCATTAGGAAGCCAACTGCAAAATATGATTATTTTCACTGTTTTTACAGATTCTCTTTCCCCGAGAAGAGGGCAAAAGTCAAGAGTTTTATAATCATGCCTTGAATTTGTGCAAAGAAGCCATAGAATTTTTCCCATGGCACAAACATGAAGAAGCTAGAACTATTCTCCCATTGTTACATAAGACTTTTTAATTATTTTGGTTTTAATGTCTTCATCTAAGAGGTATTTTTCACTTTTGATACTTTAATGAAAATCCTTGATTTACTGTCATGTATCTAGTAGTAATAACACTACCTGGCACAATTCTGTCTTAGAGGCTGCAAAATACCAAACTCCATTTTCCTTAAAGTACCTCTCATGAAATGACAATATAAATATGTATCTAAAGGTAGTAATTTCAGAGCATCTTTTCCCTTCTGCATAGGCAGTTTTTTACCCCCTCACCTAAAGGACTGTTTCTGTACTCTAATGCAGGTTTCAGTCCTTCCTTGTCCTTGAGTATGAATCAGAAGGAGAACACACATCCAAAATTCATTTTCTCTAAGGCTTTAGCTTTTCATCTTCTTTAATTAAGCAACCATGGGGGTGTTTTCAGCAAAAAGGAGGTTGGTTCTTTCTTGTGAAGCTCAGGCACAGGACAGCAGGCTATGTATGCTATAACTAAGCACTTTTCCTGTGTCTTAAAATGTCCCAACAAACCAATTTGACACCTGAGACATGTTAGTTTTGGCCTGCTGCTGTTTCAGAGAGCATCACATATATTGTTTGTCTTTCAGTGGCAGCTGTAACACACTGTAGAGTTGGCCAAATTGCTCCCAGAGAATGCTAAGTGCACTTTGCCAGGACCAGAATTAGCCCTGTGATCTTACGCTGTCACAAACTCTGCTGTACACTACCCATAATTTTGCTTGGGTCTAAAACACCTGTAAGCAATTTATGTATATTGCTGAATACCATCTTCAATCATTATTCAGAGCAATTTTAGGAATGTTTCTTTTTTAGAACTGCCTTTACCTGGGCCAAATCTAAGCCCTATTGAAAAAGTCTTTAAAAAAAGACTTTTTCCTCATCTCTTTAGTCTTCAAGAAACAATCCAAGCTAAAAATACGCTGTTACTCTACCTCTGAGGAAACATAGGGTACAAAAAATTCTGTTTTCAAGAGTGAAACCTTTCATCAGCTGGTTGTTTTTAAGCACATGTAAAAATAAAGCTCTTAAGTTTCCTTCTTTTTGTCTTTCACCTTCAGTAATTTTTCAACTTTTCTTTCTTAGGATTCATGTAAAGGATAAACTGGGCATGACTCACTCATTTTGGCAGCAGTAAGAAATAAATTATGCCATATCATGTTTTTATCTCAACTCTTTTAAAATTGTACACATTTTCAACTAGACAGAAATGCCCAGTCACTGTTGACAAGAAAATGGTTGAAACCATTTTATTATTGAGGAAGTGAATTGTCACCCATGTTGCACTTTCAAGACAACTCTATCTCACCATGACACTGCAAGTCGTCTCAGAGAGATACTACAAGAAAAATAGACAATCAAATACCTGCATGCCTGATAAGCAGCAACTGAACTGGAATGATGGAAATATCTGTGGTGTCTAGAAAACCTCAGGTACCTTACTACTTTAAAAGGTAAATAAGTCTTTAAATACATTTAATACACTCTAATCCTAAACTGTGGTATGGAAAGAACGGCTTTGTCATGTGGATTTGCTCAGCTGCTGAGGTTATAAGTGCTACAGCTATTTCCATCGGCAGGTTTAAGCAGCCCAGTCTCCCTTAGAGGATGCTGAATAGAAATTCTTTCTTACTTCTGTGTCGTCAGGGCTTCAGTTCAAGAGTCCTAGCAAGTTAATGACACTTCACATTTCTAGGTGTATATATTTTGCCCAAATGCCACAGCCCATGTGTACTTTACTTTTACAGTACAAACTGGCTTTTTATTGTTCATTTGAAAAGTTTTTGCTACTATTATCTTGTTTTCCTCAATTAATTTATTGCTCCATAACAGATATGTGCTATTCAGTAAAGTACTTGAAAAATTACCGCTTTAATAATGTATTAACACTGTAACAGTGTGATGAGAGGTAATTCAAAGCATGCTTTAGCATTTCCCCATTCTATTTTTATGGAATGGAAAACATTTCAAATTATTTAATATTGCAATAACTTTCAAATTGTCTCATCCAGCTGCAATTTATCATATGATTCCATGCAAGAACTGGGGATTCCTCATAAATCACACCATGCAAATCAATAAAATGAAATCAAAGACATCATGGTATTAAACAACATTTCATAACTTAGATTTTTATTGGTTTATATAAAGTTTAATTAAAGTTAAGCTTAATTAGTTTTTGTTAGGTTATTTGCCATTGTATAACAAAATGACTACTCTGCTGCCTGTTTTGTATTCATTTTAGTGTGATATAAAAGTCAGACTTTTGCACAGCACAGTGCTGAAAGGCATGGAGATTACATGAGAATATAAAGCACTGGGAACATCCTTGGATGTCAGCAAAGTAGTTTGACATTTACAGCGATGTTACACAAGGGATTAGACCCTCTAACAGTGACACTCCAGGGAGCCATATCGTTGTATCACTTGGCATGTGCCTGACGTAGCAGGAGTTGAAAGACAGTATTTGTGAAAATAAACAGCAAGAAAAATGGTGCTAGACCATTAGAAAGTACTGCAAAAATGCCACAAGCTGTAGGTTACAAGACCTCTCAAACCAACTCTTTCCTTTCATGTAATGTCAGCTATTCTGGATCTCTCCATTTATGTGTCATGTATCACCTCTCACACAGAAGATCCTTCATGACTATTTGGTATAAGATTTGAGATAAAAAAGCATAAATTAATAAATGCATTTTGATTAAAAATGCATGAACATTATTTGAAACAACAATCAACCTCCTTAGATGTAATTCTTGAGACCTAAGTCTCAAGATTAGGTGTTGAGAACATATATTTTTATTTGTTCTATGTATCGTATTTACAAAGCCAATATTAAAAATTCTTGACTACCAGTGTTTCCAGTTCTCTCACATCCTTTTTTTGCAGGGAGGATAGCAATACACATAGTATTCAAGATTTCAGAATAGATTTCTAAAAATCTGATTTCTATGACTGCATAATAATATTTTCTTTCTTATTCTTTATGCTTTCTCTATAATCTCCAGTGGTTTACTTCCCCTTCTTACTGCTAAACTTCACAGAATATCTAGAGAAAAATCCAGAACAATTTCATGATCTGTTCCTTGCATAGTAATAATGCAGTTAGAGCCTACCACGCACAGAAATAGAATAATTTCCCCCCATATGCATTAATCTACATTACTTACACTGAATTCCATCTGCAGTTTTATTGCCTGGTCACCAAGGATTGCAGGATACTTCCTTATGTGTTGGCAGCAGGCTTTGGATATGTCGGAACAAAGCAATTTTGTATCATCAGCCTAGATGGCTTTTTGGCTTCATGTTTTTTGTTTCTTTTTCTGATCATTTATGAATACCTTGAGTGGAACAGATCCCAACTGAGTTCTTCCTGGGGTAACTAAAACCTGATAATTTATCGCCACCTTGTTTCCTATCTTTTAACTAGTTTTATTACTCTTCTATGACATAAAACTTCAACTCAGTAAGAAAATCTGCCGAAGGCCCTTGATAAAAAAAATAAATCTATGCACACAATGCTAACCAAACAGTTCTGTGCACATACCTTAGCTCTTACTGCAGTAGAAATTCCTGTAAAATTCATGGCACCTCTTTCCCTATCATCCCTATCTATGGGTCTTTCCATGCCTTTATTTCCATAACTCCTGTTCCCATGTTGGATGCAGAAATCAGGCTTCCTGCAATGCAGCAACCATTCTTTATGGGCTTTTAAAGATTGGTGTTGTTTGCCACTTTCCCCTCTGCTACTACAATATATTTAAACACTACATACTGCCAATAATAGTTTACCAGTTTTACACTAAAGATCTTCAGAGACCTTTAAGGCACAAGCATCCAAGACTGCGTCTACATTTAGCCCATATCCAGGGCTAAACTACAGCAGCTGTTCAATCACCTGATGACCCCTCCCAGCCAAGAAGGAGCATCAGGAAAAGGAGAGGACCAGGGGGTTGAAGTGAAAGCAGATTTAATGAAATAGCAAAACTTATATTGGTATTAATACTAATGCCAATATAAAGTATACAAACTTATACATATCTTAGTGCATGTGTGATACTTACAATAAACAGTAAAGCAGTCCTTGGGAGCAGAATGATGGAACAGCCCCTCTAGGGATGGGGGGAAGCAAGTAAAGGAGGAAGAGCAGAAGAAATTCCTATTCTCAGCAAACTTCCCTCTTTATAACGAGCATGGCATGGATGGTCTGGGATACACCTGTAGACAGCTCAGGTCAGCTGCCCTGTCTTTTGCCCCTCCCAAATTAAGCTCCTGTCTGACTCAAAACTGCTAATGAGTCTGCAGGCTAGAATCTATCCCAGAGAAACCAGGACAACCTGGCAATTTGTAACTGAATTATACTGATTCACTTTAAAAACATTTCTTCTGAGGTCTCAGCATGGGATGGTTCCTCAGACTGAGTGCAGTGCAGGTCCTACCTCTGCTGTGAACTCTTGTGCGGGGATTCATTGCACTTGCTCACAACACTCCCTTAGACCCCTTCTTCCACTTTCCCCCCAGCTCTGCAGGTATCAAACAGGCTCTCTGCCTCACCAGGTTGTGTGAAGTTTTCCATTCTCAGCTTTTAGGCTTTCAGGAAGCCCTGCCTCAAAACCTTTACTGATCCATCTGCTGTGATTATAACTTTTCAGCTACCAATTTGTTTACATTTTTGTTTTGTTGTTTTGTTTTATTGTTTTGTTGGGGGTTTTTTTTGTACTTTCCCATTACTACATATTATTAATTGTTTAAAGGGTGTCTGTATTACTCCTAATAGAGTTGTTTATACTGATGTTTTACCTGACTTTTTTTTTCCCTCTACTGAATATTGTTTTCCTTTTTAATAAGGTATTTACATTTAATCTAGGCATCTAATAGAGCATCTTTAAATAACCTTAATGCCTCTGCAATCTGCTCCTTTAATTGGTTTTCTTCATTTAATGTTGTTGCCCTACATAAGATAAAAGTTACTGTATTAAGTGTTTGATGTGTGTCTTTTTCATCTCTATGGATGCTGAACAGAAAAGTAGTATGTTCACTGCTACAGATAGGCTCTTCTATAGCTAAATCATGTGCAAGTTTCAGTGATCTCCTCACAACTAAATCATCAGCTGATTTTCCTCCTTCCTTGATCCAAGAAAGAAGTATTAACATCTCTAAAAATGTTACCTCTTCACCAAATCCTATATGGTATTTATCCTCTTCACTTAAGGGAGAATGGAATAGAAAGTATCTCCTCCACTCTGCAAAGCAAGACTGATTTCCATCCAGTAGCATATTCTCTAGACAAGTTTATCTTTTAAATAACCCCAAATTATTCAGATTAATATCCACGTATTTGGTAAATGGATGTCAGATAAAGAATGGGAATAAAAAGAAGGCCAGATTAATGGTTCCTCCTGCATTAAACTTTGAGAATCTGTATTGCTTGCTGAAGTGTCATAAGTGCTGCTGTGCTCTTGAAGCAAAGCAAAATCTCAGAGTACAATCAACTCTGTTGCTTCTGGATGCTGGAATGAAACACAGATCTATAGATCCTAAAACAAAAGTCGTATTCAAGAAATCCAGGACCTAATTTGCAAAGGATAATCATTTTGTACACATAAACCATGGGTGTGCATGTTCAAAGTGAGCTCTTCTTGCCATTATTTCCACTGCTTTCCCAAATGGGGATTTGCATTTGCAGATTGGGTAACGGGGGAAATAAATGGAAAAATTACATTAGGCAAATTAGTAACAGAATCAGTATTCTACATACACATTAATGTTTAGCAGCCTAAATTCACAAATCCACCCTAAAGCAGTGATTACCACATGTTTTTGGAAAGAATTCTGCTTTTTTTCAGATTTCCTGTATTTTCCATCTGAAAGCTAATTTAGATTCCTGCAGATTACTACTAAAGTATTGCAGACATTTTGGGTGGAGTGTCTGTTTTCAGGATTTTGCATCCTGAAATGCCTACAGCAGATGGTAGAAAGCAGAGAATCCAAGTCAGAGCTATCACATCCGTGCTATTGACTGCAGGTAATAAGATTTGTGTCACTTCATCAATCAGCATAACTGCGCATAACGCATGGTTAGCTATTTTACTTACCCAGTAATAACAGGATCTCTTCTCAATACTGTAAACAGATCAGCAGGTAGAAGCTGAGCAATTGTATCCTGTAAACCAGGGATTGCTTCAGAGTGGAGGACAACATGTGTAGAAGCAGCTGGACTGCACATGTCACTTCCTTCTCTTGCTGGCTATAGCACTAATTCACATCCATGCAAAATTCACTCATGAATGAGAATTTGAAAGGAGGGAATCCAGTCGAAATCCATAGGGCTGTTACAATTTTTCATACAGGCAAGTCTGTTATCCCCCATTCTATCAAGTCCTCATCAGTGAGGAAAAACCTGTAGATGCAGAATGAGTGGTAGCAAAAGCTGCTAAGTGAATCATTCAAATGAGAGTGGAGCAATTTCATAGAATCATAGAATGCCCCAGGTTGGAAGGCACTTCCAAAGGTCATCTAGTACAATCCCCCTGCTGAGAGCAGGGACATCCTCAACTAAATCAGGTTGCTCAGAGCCTCATCAAGCCTTACCTTGAGTGTCTCCAGGGATGGGGCCTCCATCACCTCCCTGGGCAACCTGTTCCAGTGTTCCACCATCCTCATAGTAAAGAACTTCTTCCTAATGTCCACTCTAAATATACCCTTCTCTAGTTTAAAACCATTGCCCCAACGTGCCTGTGTCACTAAAATAAATACTGACTCATCATTTTATATTCTTTTTACTACACCTCTTACTAAGCTGTATTTATGCATTCCCGTTGTACATAAGACCTCACTCACCTGTGAGTGCCTGTGGTCCTGTGAGTACAAGCCTAAACCATTAAAGAGGTAGGCCAATTCTAGATTAACATGCAAACTAGAGTGTCTTCAGGGGATCTTTACTCAAAGCCACTACAGACAGTACAAATTGTTACTGTTCTCCCTCTGCCGCCCATCTGAAGACACCTGTCCAAGGCAGCAGGACACAGAGCCACATAGGGGTTTCCAGCACAGCTGAAAAACAATGAGACCCCACCAATATGCTGCCTATTTTGCATCCCTGGATCAACTGTTGTCACGAGAAGAGAGGTGTCTTACCCTGAGCTTCTGTGGCTCCAGCAAATCAACACAGTTGATCCAGCAAAGTTAAGCAGGCTTTAGGACAAGATTGAGGTATAAGCACAGTACAGAGTGACCATAACTCCAAGGGAATTTGGCTCACTGTATCAATTTCTGGGAGGATTATAAATGAATGCAGCAGGCGGCTACAAACTTTTAAAACCCATCAAATACAAATGAGGGAGCATCAGTGTATCTCATTAGTTTTCATGAGTATAAAGAACTCAAAATATTATACAAGTATTTTTTCTGAAAACAAGTTTTTGGCAGGAAACAGAGCTGTCAACAGCAGGAGAAAAAAATATGTTCATCGAGAGGTGCTTCCTAAAGAGACAGCAGAGATGTCACGAGATAAGCTTAAAGATGAATGGGCCTTGAAAACCATACTTCATTTTTTATACCACTGATTACTGGTGTCAGAGACTTTCGATCTCTTGAGGAGACAGCATTTCAATCTCTTATATCAGCAGAATTGTCCATTAAGTACCAAAGAAAGGGATTTTCTTGTGTTTGGAGGCAAAACACCAGTTTATCCAATGAATCCAGAGAACTTTTTCCTACTTAGACTGAATTGTCCTCAGAAACACCCACAAAAGCTGCCTGCACAAAACATGGAAGGTTCTTCACAAAATCAAAACCTAACAGATAACTCTGATAATTTCTCTGACAGATCAGGAGCAACCTTTCTTTTTCTAGACCAACTCAAGACCACAGTCAATGTTCATTTTTAAAGTTGGAAGCTTTGTGCACAATGACAGCCACTCTTCAAGTGTGTTATGCAGAAGATGACATTCTGTTCCAAGATAATTCACCCCCAGATCCTGCATGCCTTTACACACCAGATAAGTGTCAGCAGCCCTAACACTGTCAACAAGGAGGCTTGTTTGGTTCCACTGAGACTTTAAAAATAGTCACTGATTACACATAGCAGAGGCAGCCTCTCTTTAGAGACGTTATTTACAAATGGGTAAGCAAGACTTGGATTCCCACACTTTGTATTTTCATTCTGGCAGAATGAGTGTGCACACAGAACACGGCGAAAGAGAATTACCCAGTTCCAGGACAGAATAAGCCATGTATTGTCTTACATAAAGCATCTGCAGTGAGAGAACAATACTATGTCCATCAATGCCTAAAATCCCCATCAGAGTTTTTAGTGGCTTCATTTATGTATAGCTCACAAATCCTGAACTCTAGCACATTCAGATGCTGAGAAAAGTACCTTAGCAAATATAATAGGCAATTGTCTCCTCTCAAAGGAAATAAAATAACTTGTATTTGCTCAGTATTTTGTAATAAGACTGACATGGTTCCGTGTCGTCACTGTATGATCTGTGCTAGATTAGGGTAGAGACATTAGGACAAAAAGAACAGGACATTCTGATTCAAACTCATTGAAGGTAACTGAAAAGTACCTGCTGACTTCACGGGCTTTGAATGCAGCCCTTTGAGAATCACCAACACTGTTGCAATACTTTGTATAAAGCCACATACCTCAAGCATAGCTGGATTTGTGCTTGCTAAAACACCACCACACAGCTCTCAGCTGCAGAGCTGATGGTGGGGTGCAGGAAGGTTGACCATTTCAGCAGAAAGCACAAGGACAGTGCTAAGCAGAATTAGCAGAGAAGGAGCGAGAGGAAAATTTCCATAACCCTACCATTAGCTGCTCTAAATTTAGGTGTCATGCTGAATGAGAGATTTGGAAAGGAAAAGAAGATATTATGTGCAGAAATACAGCTGCAAAGATGTCAAGACAATCAGTTAGGCAGGATAATCTTTTGCTTGAACATGTTTTAAGTGCAATTATATTGAGAAAAATTTAGCTTTAATGTTTTGTGCATTTATTTTAACCTAATTGCTATAGAAACAAATTAAATTGCAAGATTATCTCTTTCCTGAATTACCCATCAAAAGACTTTGTGCTATATATTTCTTGCATTGTAATAGGCTAAGGAGCTCATGTCAGAGCCCTCTCTGTTTTTTAAGGACAAAACAAGTGTATGTGTGCAGGGAGGAAGGAGGAACAGAAATGGCCAGTTCTCTGAATATTTTTCTTTGGGCACTGTACTTCATAAAAGTAAGGACTTTGCTGTTTATGATCTCCAGCAGAATTTCAGTTTTGTGTTGTAGGCATTTGGAGATGTGTAATAAACTGTTACTGCATTCACCTGGAGAGTGATAGAAATTTGCTTTAGCCATGTTCTTTTGAAAAACTTTGTGCAAATGCTTTCACACATAAATATGGCAGTTCAGCTTCTGTCTATCTGAAAAGGAATAAGATGCATGTTAAGGAAAACCACAAATGTCAAATAAAAGAACAATTAAAATGCAGAAAGAAAACAGAGGGGGCAGTGTCAAGGAGGTGAGTAGGATAAACCATTTCTAAATATTTTTTTCAAGTATTTAGCAAAAGGCAACTTTGTTCCAGAGCCTCATGTATAAAAAAAAAACCAAAAACCAAAAACTGACAATGACAAGACAGGATTATTATGCATATTTTCACAGAAGATTCCAAGAAGCAGAAGAACCAGGGTGGTTTGGACAAACAGGGTGTTTGTGAAGAGTGCAGGAAACTGTGAGATCTTGGGTCCCCAAGACAAGGCTGTTTCCCGCAGGCTGAGGTAATGTTTTCATCTTGGCACAGAGAAGACTATCACAAGACCTGGCCAAGTACAATTGGTGATTTAAGGGGGCCAAGGGCAGAATGTAAGCTCTGAATGAGCTCCGTGATATCAATGTTACCACAAAAATAAACCTGAACTGCAAGTTTAAGCAATGTAGGAAGCAAGTCACTATGGTTTCTTGGGAAAACTCTTTTTTTTTTTTTTTTTTTTTTTTTTTTTTTTGGGCAGGGGGGGGTGTACCTAAAAAAAAAAAAATTTTAAGAGAAGGCTCTTTGGCTTGCAGGCTTACTTTCCACCTACTTAGTTGAGGATTTTTCTGCCTTCAGGTCCACTGACTCAGGCCCCAGTTTTAAATCAAGAAATCAAGATGTTTTGGGCACCCATGCTGCAGCTTCAGATCAGCACTGAACACTACCTTTGACTTCAGTTTACTTGCTTTTCTTACAGCCTTTCAGCAGCTTGTGATTTGAAAGGTGGGCAATAAAAGCTGAAAACAGCTGGCACACCTGCCTTATTTGTATATTAGGTCTGGCCATTGTCTTTTTCTTGCAGGTATGAGCACAGGATTTGAAATCCTTCTTTGGAATAGTGAAGACATTGTAGCCCACCCAAGCTGAGTTGTATCACCTTCAGTCCTCAAACCCATTTTTAGTACCAGTGTTTCAGTGCAACCATAGCATTTCTCCTTTTCAGGCAGAAATATGGCTGGAAGACACCTCTTCTACTACTGTGTATTTTGGGGATTGGTCTCTTAGAAGCAAGTACAGGGCAGATTTTATCAATTTTCCTTCTTTTGCAAACAGCAATAAGCAATGCACAGAACTGAACACAAATGTGTCTTATGCTCTGAAGGAAGTAAAACCACTGTTGTTGTCAAAGTCACCCTCCAAAAGCCTCACTTTCCATATTTTTGCCATTTTTCACAAGAGCAGAGATATTACTTCAAAAGGAATTGCGTATTTCCATCTTACCATCCTGCCCCTCGTACATGAGCTGTACAGCTACATCACAGGGTTGTATTATGCCCAGAATTCACTGGAAAATCAAGATACAGAGAAGGCACGTGCAGATACAGCAGATACTGCGACATGGGAGCTTCTCTATACATTTACATAAAGTCATCATAACACAGTAGAAGAACTAGATCTCCATATTTCTGGCTTCTTATCAATGAACTTTGCAACAAGATCATCCAACCTTTTCTACTGCAAACTAATAGTTTTTATAAATTTACTATGAAATCAAGTGTAACCTTCCTCTCTGTGCATAACCCTCTTAGGTTTGGGTTTAGATTCTCCAGTCATCAGGATCCAGCACAGTTTTCCTAGAGACCAGCAACGGTATAAAGCCTCATTCCCTTTTCTTTTTTCATTCATTCATGTTAATCCATCCTGTAACTATGGCACCTGCATCACCTGTAGACACATTTCTGCATCACCCAGTGGAGTTTATAACTCTCTGCATCTCTTAAACCGGTCATGTGTGGCAGTTCATATATTACATTATGAGACATCAATAATCTGAATAACCAATTTACTTGGACAATCTGAGACCCCCCTCCTCAAGCTGGATGTATTCTTTTACTTTCATGACATTACTGTAATTTCTTAAATCACTTTTGTTTTCCACCTTAATTACCTTGTCATTTACTATTAGTGATGCTAATATGGTCATTAAATGTCACAAATAGCTTTCAGTTTCTGCTCTCTGTCTGGCTCACATCCCTACAGTTCAGAAATGTCTAGCCATATGCATATTTTTAAACTGTGACATGTCTTAAACTATGCTCAATACCAACTTTATTACAGCATTAAATTGATGAACTTGGTCTAATAATCAATGTATAAATAATTAATTTAATGTTATAATAAAGAAAAGAGCCAACTCTCTGTTGAGTGTAGTGAGCTGCAGTGACATTTGGTGGCCAAGCACGGCAACATTTGTACTAGCTTCATTTAGAGAAGGTGGCAGGTTAATTGGGACAAAACACAAATGTGGCTCAGCATCCATAATAAGCAGCCTATACCAGTAATATAAAGAAGGGGGAAAAAACTGAAAATGTCTTTTTACTACTTCTAGATATCCTCTCTGAAGCTAATATTCAGAATAAACAGTTATCTTGAATTAGTACCAAGACATTTTTACAAATTTATATGAAAACACACGAAGATATCTCAGCAGGCATGAAGTTGTTTTTCTTCCTCTATAAATGAAATGTTTACAGCTCCAGACTCCTATTGCAGATTAATGATATAGCTTGCTTAGATTCAAGAGTTTGTTCAAGAAAAATTTACACTAATGGGAGCTGGAACCAGTACTGGAAGAGTAACACTCCACATCATGACGCATCATAAGCGTATGTTACACAGTGTTCCTTGGCTTTCAGTTAGTGTATACTCATGTATGTCCCTCTACCCTGAATACTGCCACAGAGCGAAACCCAAAACAGGAGTTGAAGAACTGAAGGCTTCTATGGCAACAGCATCAACATTTATCTGTAGAAATTACAAGCTTCAGCTAGGACTCTAGAAAAGTGCTCTTAAATCTGTCAAATTAGCAATATTTTATATTTCAGTTTGCGTATCAGTATTTCTGAGATATGCTCTCATACCTTCCCAAGATGCTGTACTCACACTATGACAGTTACAGAGGAATCAAGACTGACATGCTGAAAAATGTTAATTGACAGTCAGAGTTAGCTCTGCAGATGGATTAAACTATAAAATATATTGTTTTGCCAAAAAGTGGATAATTACCACTGAATTAATTTCTAACATGCTCAGGCTAACTGCATTATTTTTTCATCAAAACCATAATCCTAAACTGAGTTACCAGACGAGGTTGGTTTTCCTTTTTATTTTCTATCTTACATATACTGAAGGGGATAGATATAGGAGATATTCTTAATCTATCACATCAGCAGAGGTAAAGCATATGAAGAGCCATTCATCCAATCCAGTATCAAGCAGCTGACAAGGACAGGTCCTTACGAGCAGGATCTGAGGACTATTTACTTTACACCATTCCATCTGGAAAGATCTCATGCAGGGCATATGCAACAACTGTGCTTGCAGGTCAACTGTGTCTTTCATGGGGGATTTGCAATATTACAGTCCTCTCAAAACAAATTTACAGCTTGCATTCTTTGAAGGCACTAAAAATAAATAAATAAGAGCTATGGGATTAATATCATGTCCAACAGTGGATAATGAGAACACGTGCAGAGTAATTGCCACTTTTTGCACAAACACAGCAGACATCATTACCCCATAGGGCTACTGCAGATTTACATTAATTATTAACATGCACCTCAGCAGCACACTTGGCCCCATCCAAAGTGAGATGCAGCAACACCTGGTGTTTGCAAACCACCCAAGAAGGTTTAGAAACTCAATTAGAGGAGGCTGGGAAGATAAGTGTCACACAGGCAGGAAGACATTACTTATTGCTGTAAGGAAAAACTTTTTCACAGCGAGGAAAAAGTTTGACTCCCTGGAACAGGCTGCCCAGGGAGTTTGTGGTCTCCTTCTTTGGAGACATTCAAAACCCGCTTGGATGTATTCCTGTGTGACCTGATCTAGGCAATTCTCCTCTGGCAGGGGGTTGGACTAGATGACCTTTCAAGGTCCTTTCCAACCCTGAACATTCTATGATTCTGTGATAGTGACTTGTCGAAAGGCAAAGTTCAAGTGTCCATGCCTACAGAAGTAGAGAAAGCAACAGAGATTCATGCCATGTATAGTGAAGGCAAGCTCGTGGCAGGCACGCACATGGTATAAACCCTGCGTGTTATACAGCCTGGGGCTTTGCTGAGCCTTTGGAAGTCCCAGTGAAGACTTTGCCCTGGGAGAAGACCCAACACTGCAGCATGAGGAAGGCATTGCACACAAGTCCCAGGCCAGCAAAAAGGTGCTTGGAGCTGGTGGGGAATGGGTAGAGGCTCTTAAGAACAAATATGCAGCACCTGGGGAAATCGAGGAGGTGCTGCAGGACCCAAAAGAAGTGAAGGGGCAGAGGCAGGAGATGTGAAAGCCTGACATTCCCTCAGCTCCCTGCTCCTGGCAACACCAGCTGATCCAGCCTCTCCATCAAAATTGTACCCCTTCTTCCCCCTGAATGTTGTCCCTGCAGACAAGATTTGCTCTAGCTCTGGTTATACCCGGGTGAGAGTGACAATGACCCAAATGCTTAATAAGTCTCGTGATCACTAGGAAGTGTGTCTTACTGGACCAATAAGTTCTTGTCTTTGTATATGAGGTGTTACCTCCTTACACATAATCAAGATTTTGAGCACAGCAGAAGTAAGGTTTCTTTGGGAAGATAAAGAGTCTAGCTATAACAGTATATACACAGACTTTGAATATGATAGGAAACCAATCCTTAAGAGAAAAGCTATCACTTATAAATCCGAAACATTTCTAAAATACACTGTATTTATGGGCTTATCTACAGCAACATTTCTAGTCAAAGCACTGTATGCCATTTAAGCATGGAAGTTGTTTTTCCAAAACATATGTTTAACTCTGACAGTTCTGCTGTCTTGAGGATCACATATAACAATGCACTGCACAGTTCTCTGCCTTGCCATCACCATATTTCAAAAACTGCTTGTATAAACTATTGAAGTGCCTATTGCAGCATATCCTTGTAAGCCTGGTAACAGCTTTTCTAGAGGAGAAAGGAGTCTTCAGCCAGCATTTAAGTGATCTGCTCACCTTAACAGATGACCACAGCATGGACCTTCTCTGTCATATCCCTTCCCACCACCAGACATAGAAAACTTTTGTATAATGGGTATACAAAGGGATAATCTAAGAACTAAGTCACAAATCTTAAGCATGGTCTCCAGCTCTGCCTGCGTCATCAGTTGTTGTTTCAACCAGTAACACACAGGAGGTGTCACCCAAGGCTGAAATACATCCCTTTAAGACAGCAAAAGCCAGGATATCTGCTGCCTCTGCCCATTATCCACTTTTGGTGGGCATAATAATATTAACTGTAGAATAGTGACAACCTGGAGAGATCTGCCATGAGCAATCCTCACTCACAATTTAAGTCCTTATGTTTGAACAGAGATTTATTTGTCAAATACCCCAATTACAGCTTTGTTTTGTCTTTAAAAGAGAGGAGGGGGAAGAGTTCTGTTCAGCTATGGCTCAGTTCAGCTGCAGTTCTCTTTTACCACCCTGCAAGTATGGTTTCTGAGGTTTTGAACTTTTCAGATATTCCACATTAAGGTCCCTTACTGAGAATTCACTATTGCTTAGTCCAGCCACAACAGCTTGCATTTAAGGACTGTGCTCCTCTCCCCACCAAAGCATTTCTTTGATACTTTGCCAAAGAATAGCAGGTTGGATTTGTCACAGACCAGCTTGACAGCAGATTACTGGTCTCTTCCTGTCCCTGGGGGGACAGAAACAATCCATAAGTCCTCCTCTCTCCTCTCCTCCCCTCCCCTCCCCTCTCTTCTCTTCTCTCTCCTCTCCTCTCTTCCCTTCCCTTCTCCTCTCTTCTCCTCTCTTCTCTTCTTTCTTAAATCTTACTTAGATCAGACTTGAAACTTTCCCGAGTTTTGTCTTTACTAAGCTTCCTCCTTCCAATCAGCCCTTTTTGTTTATATATTGGGTAGCAGACATCCTGTTCTACTTTACACAGATTTCTTGGGTGTGCATGTGTCAAGTTTCACAACCTCACCTATTGTATTTTAAATTGCTACTACTTGCTTTCACACACACATAAACACTGTTCCAGTTAAAATGTAAACCTAGTTTGATACATGTAAAAGTCTCATGTGTCTTAAGACTCAGAGAAAAAACATAATTATTGAAAACATAAAATAGTATTAAGAAAGAGGGAAAAAACATATCTGATCCATGGTTAGATAAACAGAAGCTCCCTCATAGTGCTGTGTGTCCAGCTAGTTCACAATGTAGGGCAGAGAAGTATTGGTCCTGGGTGGTTTCCACCACAGTTTCTCTGCCAAGCACACAGTGAGTGAAGGATTGGAGGGGTTGACCCTTCCCACAATCAAGCACCACCACCTGCTTCCCATGGACTTCAGGGTCATAAGCACATTCCCAGGCCCACTTCAGGAAACTCTCTCCTTTCTCCCTTTGAAGACCAGGATTTCATCACCCACTCTCTGCAGAACAGCCCTGTAGGGCCACAGGAGGAGACTGAAGAACCAACTTCCTCCAACCTCAAATAACACCCCAAACCATTCCCATGGAATATTCCCTGCTCCCCAAGGAGGGCAAGCAGAGGAGGAGGCTCTCCTTTCAACCAGGAAGCTCCCTTTCTCTCCTCCCTTTCCCAGAGAGGCCTTTGGGCTGCTGCTCCCCCTTCCCATGGGTGCTCTAAGTCTTTATTCTCTCGTGGCACAGGAAGGCAACTCAACCATTAAGAGAAGACTGACATAGCCTTGTCTGTTGTCATGTTATGCATTTACATAGCATCAGGTGTGTTTCTCAGTCTCACAAGTTTGGTCTCTGCTATAATTAATGAATACTCATTAGCATACCAAAGAAATTAAGCCTTCTCATCCTATTCTCATTATATTATACTAAGACAGAGGAGAGTGTTGTCCTAATGCTGTTTATGAACCACATTTCAATTTCTTCACTTCGGCTAAATAGTACCTTGATCTGCTTTCCTACTGTGCTGAGGACACTTCATGAAGTGCTGCTTGTTCCCACTCTTCCAATTTGTTGTTGCTATGCTCTTAGCTTACACTCTGGGCTTTTATTTTGGTTTTTTTAGTATAGAAAATGCAGTGGTAAGTCAACTCAGGTCCTTGTTTAAAAAAAATCTGCACAACATTGCTTCCAGCCCCATCAAAGAAAAAAACTCTTGCAGCCCAAAATGCAGGATAAAGCAAAGCTACTCACTCTCTCATTGTGCTCCTTTTAAGCCTGAAAGTTCTTCCTAAATCAATTTTCCACACTGCCCTTTCTTTTGTTTTGCTTAATTCCAATTACACTGCCAAATGATAGCAATTGTTCCTTTGTTTGTGGTCCTCGGCTTCTAAGAGTATTGTATATTTTTCATATGAAGTTCTATAAAGCCTCCTTGAAATATTTCACTGGTATTCAGATTCACTGTATTTCCACAAGCAATTCTTACAAAAACAGATAAGCCTCTCTGCCCAAGTTCAGTACAATTTCCATTCCAGTTAAAAAAAAAGTCAAACCATCAGCCCAATGACTGTAGTGTCTAGTACAACCCAGAGGAAGAAGTTAACTTGACAATGTAAATAGCTTTAAAGGAATCAATTTGCCCTCTTTTGCAAAATGAAAGATTTCACTGTAACTGTTTATTTTAAATGTGAAATTATATTTAGCAATTCCTACTTTGTGACTATCTGAAATATAGGATAAAAATTAAAATGAAACACAGGACTAAAAATCTGTAAGAAACCACGTAATTCATTATTCTTTTGTCAAAATAACAGAATGTTCTGTCTCTCCTGCTTTAGTTGAAACTTTATTGAAGCAAGCATTGGCTACATTTGTCTCTAAGGTTACTGGGTTTTGTGGTGTTATTTTAGAGCAACATACTGCTTGTCTCCTCACAACACTCTTCTTTCTTACCCCTCTCTTAATGGTGCTGAAACCCTTCTAAGAATGGATCCTGCATATTATTTTGTTTGTCAAGCATATATACCAGGAAAAGGCTGACAGTCGCTGCTGCTGGAACAAACTGGAACACTTCTTCAGGCTTAGTCTACTTTTTATTAAGATTCTGGAAGGATCTGCCCTTTTTATTAAAGCAACTCTCCTGTGATATTAACAGAGACAAAATCTTCTGTCCAAGCATATATTCCATTCCTGGTTTTTTGTGTTTGTTTTTTTTTTTTTTTTTTTCCCCCACAGGTATGTTAGAGCATATACAGACACTGCTGGAGCTGTAATTTCTATCAGCTGGCTTCTCAGCTGGAATGTGTTTGATTCCATCACCAAGTGCCCTATCCAAGCTCCCCACCCTCACCTTTGACTAACTGGAGAATAGGAAGGTGACCATATTGCTTAGTCATTTGTAAAAAATATTTTTTCCTATTCCTGATGTAACAATGACATTTATTTTGTTTAGGGACTGTGTTCGTGTTCCAGTGTTATGGATCCTTGCTGGATCCAGGAGGGACTTTGACAGATTAAACTCACAGACTATAATCCTCCTTCATGGAGAGCTGCAAAGGGTCTGCACTGCTTGGAGGATGGAACCATCTGCCTGTATAGGTACCTGCTCCCTACCTGAGCCCCCCTGGACTCAGCTGTACATCAGTATCTAAATTCTCTTAGAATCACCTCTGACAGCTGTACTCTGATTTCACTTATGACACAAAATATGTTGTAGTGGAAAACATTTTTCTAATCAGTTTCCATTTTCCTGAGTATCTTGCTAGCAATTATATTCCTTCTGCTGGTTTTATCAATCAGAAGGTTTGTTGATTTTTTTTTTGTTGTTTGGTCATGAAATCTAAAAATGGTCTGTGAGCACTTTATGGGTTATTTTAATTACAAAGAATTGTACATATCATTCATGTCCTCATGAGGTATAGCCATTATTAAATCAATTTTGTTGTTGAGTTAGACTAATGTAAAGGTAGGATATTGGATTTCTAAACTAATTATACAGGCAAGAACTCTTGTCCCAAGTTTAATGGAAACTTTGGACTGCATACACTCAGGTGGCTTAATTTCCTTAATTCTATCCAAATACCTGATCAACTAAATCTAACAGCACGGTAATTTTCAGGCATTGGAAAACAGGCATTTATTTTACTTACCACTGCACATTTAGGTACTAGGTTTGTAGAAAGCACGTTGTGTTACCTCCATGGTGAGTGAATCATCATTTGTCATCCACCCACCTCCTTGAAGCCAGGCTCCTTTTCCACTTTCATGTATGACATGCAACAAATAGAAATTTAACTAAATCCTTTCTTTGCTTTTCAAAGCTCCAGGCACCTAGAAAGTTCTGACTCTCCTTATTCACAACCCATGACTCCCCATTCTCTGAAGGACTCTTGAAATCATTCAAGGGAAAAAGGGAAGACATCTTAACAGTACTGAAAGATGTTTTGCAGAAGATGCACAAATAATCAACACCAGTGAGGTTCTTCCTTCACCAGAGGCAACCATCTTGACAGCAGGAGTTACTTGAAGTAAATACAAAATGCACTTTGCCTATGGTTTTTTTAGGCCATGCAAAAGAAACTGGTATTCAGTTTCTTTGGACCAGTCTTCCTCTTGCTTCAGTTTCTTCATAACATCTAATAAATCTGCAAGGAGGTATACTAGGTTACACCTTGTATCCTCTGAATTTTATAAAGGAGCCAACACTCAACACTCCCAAGTTTCCATGGAGAATTTTTGGCTTCAGATCAAATAGAAGCTCATCTATATTAAAAGGAATAATTTCTCAACTAAATGAATCTAACTGACTCCATACTCAAAGTAAGCACCAGAGCTGAGAGAACAGAGGCAATCATCTTCATTTTCAGACATGGGTAGGCCTACATATGCCAAAAACATAAAAACAATGAGCAGTTGGTTATAGCAAATCATAGTAGACATTGATCAAACCAGGTCATAAATAATTCTGTCCTCACTGTAAAAAGATTTAAAAAATGAATTTAAAAATAATCAGCCTTTCTTTGTACTCAACAATCTGGAAAAAATACTCCAATTGACATGCAGTTACTCCCAATTTTGTAATATAATTGAAATTTCAATATGACCTACAGGTTTCATAGATTTTGCAAGTTCTAACAGCAGAAAAGGAGAGAGGAAATTAAGAAGGTAGAGATAAGTTCTAACAAGCAGTAAATGGATATGCTGATTCCCTAACTTTACATAAATTAATAGGTCTTGTCTAGTAAGTGTCATATTTTAAGGACGGCTGAAACAAACAGTAATTTCTCAGACTTAAAATGTGATCACAGTGCTTAACAATGGATAAGCTACAAAAAAAATCTACACTTTTCATGCCATTTCTCTGCAATATGTACTACTTCCTGGTCAATACTATAGATCACACAGAATAATTAATGTGTGATTGCCATTAGTTATGTATGTAGAATCTGATAACAATATTAATTTGTGCTCTAAGTGGAGGAAATATTTGAACAGGTTAGCTAGAGTAGAGATACCCCTTGCACCAAATTCTTTAGTCTAACTAAAATCGGAGGCTGCATCTGCAAATACTTCTGCAGTATCTGAATTTAGCTCATACATAAAAATTTCAGTAAAACCACTTAATCTGGGTCTGATGCTCACCTTCATATTTTTATAAAAATGCCTGTGTTTGTAGGACAATGCAAGGAATATTAAAAGCATACCACACTTCCACACAGATAACCCACATTTCAGATAACACACTTTTTAAACATACTGGTGCTGGCAAAAGCACTCTTACAGAAGCCATGTCCTCATGCCACTTTCAAATTCAGGTAAATTGACTAAAGTCGGAGTTGAGATGTTGGGGTAGAAAGAGTAAGGAATGGGGATTCTGAAAGAGAGATACAGGGAAGGGAGATGGGGGGTGGGTTCCATAGACCCGGGATAATATATTTCCTGAGCATAATCCTATTGCTGAGATGTAAGCCTTGTTTGTTTACTTTTGCAGGTAACTAAAAGCTATATATGTGAAACATAATAAAATAAATATGAACACACAGTGGTTGTCTCATGGAGGAACAGTCAGTGCATACTGAGAAGAATTAGTCTTTTCTGTAGCCTCTGCTCACCAAGTCCATGCGGTATGCTCAATGTGTGCATGCAGCTTGTGCTTTCTTCATCTGCATTTGGCTTAAATCAGGAAAAACACTGGATTAGGACCTCATTTACTGTGTCTGGTTAGGGAAAGCATCAGTATTGTCAGGTGAGCTTTTATTAAGTAATGGGTGTAATTTATAAAACGACAATCTAGAAGTCCCTGCCAATAGAAGACTTTAAAATGTTGCTCCTCTATAGAAAACAGGATTTGCATACCTTGTTTGAATTCTTCTCTTACTTTTTTGTTTTGTTTTGTAGTGCACATAGCAGCCTCCATATATATATACCGTACCTATACTATACATATGTACTCCATATGTACTATAAATACCACTAAGCAAAGCCATACTTTTGTGGTGACACTGGGACCCAAACAAGACATCATTGCACATTAAACTTGTATTAAACTAATTGAAAAATAGATCAAACATTGCTAATAAAACAAGATAAATACTAAACATTAAAAGACAGATACTTTCCAGTGTTCCATAAAATCACACCTTTCAGACAAATTAATTATTTGCATCATAAAAAACTGCTAACTAAAAGAAAATATTCCAAAAGAAAGTAATGACTAAAAAGCTTCAGGTGATTTTTGATTACATTAAAACCAATTCCCATTCTTCATAAAATATGCAGAATTTTGCATCTTAAACAGTATAGATACCTTCAAAAAATTACTTTCTTTTTAATCCTGCAAGAAATGAAACTATAATTGGTTAGGAAAGTATTTGGAATAGATCCAGAAAGAAAAAAAACTACAGCTATTCTCAGGTAAGTGGCACAGCATGTGTCAAGAGTTTTCACATACCTTCAGGAAGAAATCTCAAATTAAGTCAACATTGTACTTGATTTCAGTGATCAGAGTTAATATTCTGCAAACTCAAACTGGCTGCCTTGTTTATTTCATAGTTTCAATTTCTATTGCTGTAATTCACCCCGGCAAATAAATGGATGTATGAGGGGCTTGCCCTCTGAATAAATAATAAAATTTAACTTGTCAGAAGCTTCCTTTGCCTTGAATGAAAAACATTTCTTTGTGATGCTCTTGAAGCTAAATCCTGTTGCAAGAGATTTAATGAGCAGCTCTGGAATAAAAACTAATGGTGTGTTCCAGCTACATGGCCACCTTGATGAGCATTAGAATTACTTCTGAGACCAGAGGGAAGAAAAAGAAGATGCACTAAACAAAATATCTCTTCATTTGAGGAGTAAAGTATTACTCAGCGGCATTATACATTGTTAATAAATTTTCTTTATCTGAAACTATAATTTAATATTTATGTATCTAATTTACATGTGACAAAGTAGCATATTCTAAAATTAGAGTGGAACCAGCAAACTATTAACTACTATAAACAATACCAAAACACAACTCAAACATATTTTAAGGAAACAGTAGATACATTTTGGACTGGGGAAAGACTTCAGTTGCAGATTTTTTTTTTAAATACATCTGTTAATTACGTCTTGAAAAGAAAAACTGTCAAGCTCAGAAAGATTTTCTGCTTAGGGAGTCCTGGGTATATACATAAAGACCAAGAGTACACTACCAAAAAGTCCCTTATTGGTTACTAGTAGGTACAGTAATAATAGTGAATGCTGAAAGTGGGAAAAAAACCAACTTTTTCAATATCGATGTTATATGATGCCCTAGACAATATATCCCCTTCGAGCAGAAACTAGAGAAAATATCGTGCCCTTTATTATCTCTGTGGTTTCTTATGTGTAATAGAGAGCAAAAGAATTGCACTTATTGTAACATTACAGTAAAGTGTTAGATTGCAGCTCACCTTTTAAAATATTAGTGGCCATAATACTTATGATAGGTTGTGCATTATGCAAAGATGAATAAAGATGTGCATTTAAATTAAAAGACGAGCAACCACTTACAGAACCAACAGTGAGGCTTAACATAACAAACATGCACTAACCCTACACTTATGCAAAACTAAGTTCTTCCAGGAAACTGTAACCAACTGTTGACCTTCCACGAAGGTAAAGGTTTTGTCCCTTGGTAATATGTTTGGACTTTGTAGTAGAATTCCAGTTTATTAGCTCATTGTCTGTAAATGTGCTGTTCCACTGTGATATCCTTTAGCTGCCCTTGAGCTTCTGCAGAATCTGCAATCTTACAGTCACTTTTATATATGGTTTTATTGAGCCACAAAGTAAGTCCCCTTCAGTACTACACAAATAGGCTTCCTTATTCATCCTCTTCAGGTTCTTGTGGTAAAATTGGTGTCTCCTCCTTTAAACAAGCACTAAAAAACCCAAGGATTGTGCTGTAAAGGTGATATTTGCTTTTCTCAGAAGCAATGTTATGACCTTCATCCGGGTAGATCTAGCAGAGGAGAAAAGAAAAAAGTAAAAATTTTTTTTTTTTTAAAGGTTTTTCTAATATTTAGGGCTCTAATTTTTGGATCTTCAAAATGTTTTAGATGACAACACAATGTTAACATTAGTTTTACAGCATCAAGGATAGCTAATAAAACTCAAAACTTATTATCTTAGAATTTGAATTTACATAAAACAACCACAGCAGTGGGATCTGCAGAAGTGCAAAAAATTATATTCTTGGTCATTGTGCTTACCACAGTTTACTTAGCTGGCTATTTCAATATTGTCTAGGTATCCAAATCCCATTAATGTCAATGAGGATTAATTTCATTTTAGGCACCTCTCAATATCCCAGCTTCTAAGTGTTTAGTGAAAAAAACCTTTTTTATTCATATTTTTAACTATCTTCCTATCTTATCTAAAATCCACAATCTCTCTTTCCTAGCGTGAATGTGGGAATTTTTATCTCTTAATTCAAATTCCACTAGAAATTTCCCCACATGAGGCTGAACAAAATTTGCAGGCTGCATGAAGAAATCCAGGACACAGGGTCTAGGACAAGAGACTTGTGGTTGCCCAGTGGTTCTTGATGTCCATACTAGCAGCAAGGAAAATGCAAGGAAAAATGTTCTAATTGCAAATTGAGATGATACTGGTGCATTTTGGTAGGGAGGGTCTTTCTTAGGGAAGAAATTGCAATACAAGGTTTAATGTTGGACAATGTTTATATGAAATGGCACAGCTGCACATACCTGCATAGTGTAATTAACTCCAGCTTTTATTAGATGTTTAATTAGTTCTGCTGAATGCTGGAAGTGGACTTTAGCTGCAAGACAACATTTGTATATTATTAGAAAAAGCTACACTAATAAATACCTGTCTCTCAAATGGCTTTGACTTAAAACACATCCAACCTCTGTAGTTACCAGATCTGAAGTTGGTCAGAAGCACACAGCTTCTGACCAGAAGTGCACAGCCCCACCAGTAACAGTGATGCAGGTAAAACAGCAGAGGTTTTGCAAGAAGAAGCCCCAAGGGAAGCCATGCTTTCAAGGCATTCCATATGGACTCCTCTCTCTCCCCTTGATTTACACACACTGCAGTAGTTTAGAGGTGTGTAACACCATTCTCTTTGGACATTATGGCAGTTTATAATTGTTTTACAGGAAAGCACACTGGATTTTCTACTACTTGCACAGAGTTACTACAGCCCACACTTCTTTAGGTAATGGACTTTCTGCAATGTACCAGTAACAATCTTTGTGTGGTAGAAAGAGGCAATTTTATTGCCATGTCCTAACCCTGAAGAGCTTAGGCTGCAAGTGGGCTGGGCCATGTCACTAGATGTGATATTAAGCAAGGGCAGCAAGCAATCAGAGTCCTAGTCTTGAACACACTGTATTGTTCAGACATCTATCAGAGTCTCAATTCCCTTTAGTGTTGAATTCAGAGGGGTAGAAACTGCTGCTGCCTTTTACAATTGGCAAAGTCTGACACCCTCATGCCTGCTCAGTCACCCACTGCATCTTTTCTGTCCCTGTCCCCATTAGTCTGAGAAGAAACACTGGATGGTGTTTGGACTCCTCTGATTTCAGTTGAGAGCCATAACACAGGCTTGATAAGTTATGTCAGGGTGACAGAGGCTGGTGGGTGCCATCCTTATTGTGCTAACATCCTTATTGTGTGTATGTGGGCACTCTCACCTCAGCCCCTGTCAGCACGAGGTGCTTATCTCCCAACTGAGGAGTAAGAAGCCCTGTATTATCTCACATGCACCAGGAAAATGCCAGGGAAAGAAGTATGCATGTGAATCTTTACAGAGGAGCCTGTTGCAGCAGTGTAACTTGTGCCTGCATCAAAGCTTGTTCTTAAAACCTACATCAGTTAAGAAAGTTCAGAAAAATATAATGCAGCTGAATTTAAATCTGTAATTACAAATTATATCTTGATTGACACATCTTATGATTCCACTTAAAGAACCTACTCTGTGTTACTTATTCTCTCTCTTAAACTACTGCTGAAATATTAGTGCCATTAAAAGGTTTCCTATAGATTCAGATGCTTTGGCACTACCTTGTAATTAATTAGTTGAAAAGTTTAACTTCCCATTTGGTGCTGTACTTCACCAACTGTAAATTCTTTCTTCAATTGCAGAATCTCTACGAATTTAAAATACCATTAAAAATGTATGCTCTATTAATAATTCATATAATACCTTTCACTAGCAAGACAGCGGTCCACAAGATTCAAACAAATTAGAACATACAGCACCTAAAAGGTACAAATACCCAGCAAAGAAAAGCATCATCAGTTTAGAGTTAGAAGTGACATTTGAAATAAAATAAAAAAATCCTGTCAGAGGGATAATGAAACTAAAAATGTACTTGCGAGGTGTGTGCCTCATCAGTCTTTGAATGCCTGCCTGTTACAACTGCTGACTACAAATGTAATTGCATCTGTAGACACTTACCATCAGCTGTCCCATGTACTATTAGCAAATTCGCTTCTTTTAAACCATGAAGATTGTGTAATACACTGGATGCCTAGTAAACAAAGACACAAAAACCTGTAAATGAATTGTATTTTAAGAGTAAAACGGTCATTTTAAGTTACTTGTTTATGCTAACTTACCTGATAGGTATTTTCCTCTCTTGATGGAATACCAAGGTACCTTTCTGAAAAAGCTGATGCTGTGAAAGTAAAAACAAAAACTTGTGAATTCATTAAAATTACTTCTATTTAAAAGTCATCAGTTTTGACCTAGTCAGGATAAGCTATTTAAGGCATGAAGTAAACAAAGAGATCTTAATTTAAAACCAGAACATACCATTTAAATGTACCATTTAAAACCATTTTAAATGGTATGAAGAAAACTAAATCCAAAACCAAACACCAACAGCCACAAAAACAAGCAAGCAAACAAAAAAAGAACCCAAAAAACCACCCCCCCCAAAAAACAAAGAAAAGACTAACAGACTATTAAAGTAATCTGGTCTGTATTACAGTGTGTGGTATGCGTATTACAGTCCAGCGTCTGTAGCTTCTGCCCAAAACTTCATATACAGAACCAAATACTCTGTGATTGAATGACTACACAGTCGGTATCGTAAGGAATTCACCGCTAACCTTGTGAAATTAATTTCTGTCAGCCTGATTCAGGCTGGTCTACCTAAAAGATTCTTATAAAATGAGTTATCTGACTGAATTTCAGTGGGAAATGGGAAACACAACTCCTTTGCAAAAATCAGTGGTGTTAATAATACTGTATCTGTTGCATGTTTTGGTAAACCATCCTAGTGTTAAAGGAAGGAAAGAGATAGTGAAGTGAAATCTAGTTGATATTGTTACATTATTTGCCCTTAGTTAAAATGAATAGCAGTTCCATGAATAAAAAATAATTTTGAATAGACTATCTATACATGAATAGGGCAGGGAACACTCACCGTACAACTTCATATCTGTAATTGGTGCCACCACAGCTCCACACTTGAAGAGCCGTTCACTGGATTTCAGGATCATTGATGCAATGTACCCACCGTATCCCTAACAATGTAAATTATATTGAGATTTTTGTTGATTCATTTCATTCTGACAACAATAAAGTTAAAGGCCATTGTATAAATCCAATGGTACCACTTTACATAATGGATTTATATCTGCAAGAATTGCTTTTAAAGGAAATGTAAACCTACAGTTAAGAGTGAATAAAGATCTCATTTGACCTGGTCATGATTTTTAACCTACGCAATTAATAATAACAAGTATATTTCAGTTTAAGCTCCGTAAGTCCATCATGGCAGACTAGCTTATAGCTAGTAAAAGATTTGAAAATTACAGAAAAAACAAAAGCAAAACAAAATAACAACAGGAAAGCTTTTGGGAACACAGCCTAGGCAGGAAGATTTGTACTCAGTTTTCAATATATTCAATGTAGATATTTGCTAATTATCAAGATACACTGAGCATTTTGTGGACAGGACAGAGAGTGTGGGAATGGCAGAAACCTATGAATTGATTGTAGTATGTATTCCCTCTGACACTTGAACCTCCACAGATTAAATCCTATTGCTATTAAAGAGGTTTCTGCTATAGCGCTGTCAAACAGCCCATAGAGAGGTACAGATCCTGCACTGTTTTGCAGAAATAAAAGCTGCATGTAGCCACATTGCTCAATATTATGCTAATCTCTGGATGCAATTTCTGGCCGCAAAAGCATCCATCAGGCTGCTTTGTTACAAAGCAAGGAGCACAGACAACACCGTCTGTGAGAGAGATAGGGCAAAGCAGGGGAGCTCCTTCCTTGCCTCACCACATTTATCTGTCTTATGGCATGTCTCTTCATGATCTCCCCTGCAAAGTCTATAACACACCTCCCTGGGAACCACTGTGACACAAAAGAGTCATGAAAGCTTTGCTTTGCATAGAAACATGAAAGCTTTGAGATCACAGATTTCTGTGGAATGACACTGGCAATACATATCTGTTCATCTATAATTATTCTAGACCCACAGAAAATGTAATTATGAATTGTGGAGCCTAGGATCAATGATTTTCTCATATATTATGGGCCCTTCATATTTCTGTATTTGCCATTTTCCCTTCATCATTGCTGGAAAAAATGCTTTTTGCAGGACTTTTTTTTTGTTTTGTTGTTTTATGTTTGCAGCTGGAGGCCAGAGCTGCTCAGAATTGTCCATGTGCAGATGTAGATTCTACTTTAGAAAGAATTTCTCACTGGGCACCAGTAACTTGTATAATCCACCGAGTTTAAGAGAACAGCACTTTCCTGTGCCTCTGGGTTCTCTACATTTGCTTTTGTTTAATATTCTGTTTGTGTCTTTCCCAGTAGCTCCACAGCATATTTTAATCCTAGGATAGCTATCGCCAGGTTATTTTTTATTTATGTCATGTATTCATTAAGAGCTTGGTTTATTTCTCCTGGGAATTTCTTTCCTTTGTGCTTGTGCCCTTGCTTCCAGCCAGGCTTTCCAGGACAAAAACATTACACAGTGAGATCACATTTTTAGAAGTACTTCACAATGACAATGTAGCAAATAGTTCGTACTTCCTGATGCAAGGATACATGGTGCCTCACTCATCAGCCAGATTTCTGTGCTTATATCCTGACTGACATTTTTTCAAGAAGCTGGTTGGCTGCGAAGTTGCAACTTACTTTCAAGCTCCCTTTCTACTTCCATGAATAAAAATGAAAATTATATGGAAACACAATTTGCTGTCTGACAGTTCAGAAAGGCCCTTGGATCATGCATCACTTGGGCTTGGACCCCTCACAGAGATAAGCAAGGTGGCATTGGCAGATTGCCTGGCAGTCAGAAGAAGGTATTTTCTACTTTGTGCCCTTCTGGACAGCCTTGTTACTCTTGTGCCTAGTTCACATTACTGATTGTGACAAGAATTTTATTTCTCTGTGGTTCTAAAACATCTTAAAAGCTCCCTGACAGTGTGCCTGAGTCTAGTTTTATGAGATCAGCATTAAGAGTTATTTTCAAGCAAAGTGAATATTCTATTTCCATCATTAAGCCAAATTTAACATATAGAAAAAAAAAAAAAAAAATTCCTATCACCTTGTTGTACATTGTAAAAAGGAAATTACCTTTAAAGATTTTTAATTGTTTCTAAAATAAGCAGAGTGGAAGAAAATATAATTAATCCTAGGAAGCTGTTAAATAGATTGATTTTTTTTTAAAATTCTAAAACTGACTTAAATTTTATGAATTTTTGTTTGACAATAGAAAACAATTCTCAGAGGCTAACTTGGAAAGAGTAAATCTCCTTGAATTCAAAGCAGCACTGCAGCTTACTTATCATATCTCCCAGGTTTTGCTCTTTGATTTCTCACATTTTCACTTTTCATTCCTTACTCTCTCTTTCAGAAAATATATGTAGGAACATCACAATCAGTAATATTTTGTGAAAGAAATATATTTTTGTGGATAGATGTTGGCAGATATGTAAAACCATGTTTACGTGTATGGTCTATGGTTAACTGTCTCATCACGTATCTTTTAGGAAACAACATACTGCTCAACCACCTACAAAGAACAAGTGGAAATTTTCAAGTAGCAACAAAAAGAATTTCTGAAGTCAGAACAAGTGAGCAATTTGGGGTGCTTAGTGATTTCATTTCAGAAATAAATTTTCAATCATTTGCGGGTAGAGGATATGGAGAAATGTAGATGTTTATATGCATATGTACTTTCATATACATTGGTTACAGGCACTAAAGCCTGAAGACAGAAGTGTGCCATGATCATCTGGTGGATGGAATCAGTCTTGCTTATAAATCCTCATCTGAAAAATCTCTGTTTGCTGCCTTACAAGCCAGATACTGGTTTTGCTGCTACTGAAATACTTGCAATGAGAGTTTCTTTAGCTCAAGGAGTGTGGTAGGAGTTAAATGCCTTGCCCAAGGTTGTGCTTCAAGTTGGTAGCAGAGTGCAGATGGGAACTAGGGAGTTTCATAGTGGGATGTATGACAGTCTTATAAATGATGACTGGGGGGGATTGTCTAGGTACTCGGTCACAGTTTGTTGTTGCTTTGAGGTCAAAGGCACAAAATGTCTTCATTTCTAAGAAATCACTTTTAATAATAATAAAAAAAAAGTTGCATATACTAGTTTATAGAAGCAGCAGCAGTGGTGTTTCTAATTGCTGTTTTTTAATAGACATCAGTAAAATGTTATTTAGTTTGTTACTAGAGGTTAAGACTTTGCCTTGTTCTGTCTCATACTAGGGTCAATGCTTCCCTGGTATGCAGCAAAGCCAGCTGACAAAATAGCAAAGGCGAGATTTCTAGGTGGTGCAAAAAAGTTGTCGACAGTACCCTAGGGTTGTAACTCAGATTAATTCAAGGGTCAGTAAAACATTCAGATATAAAAGTTGTATTAGAAGGACATGGCAATTTAATTGCAGCCCAATATAAAAGTGTAAGAAACAAGCTTTCACAAAACATAAGCCCATATAAAAAATGTCTAATAAAAGCAGATGTTTTTTAACAAATAATTTCTCCTGCAGATTCTGACACACAAATACTGCAGCAACATAAACCAGATATGATTAACCTCAAATACCCAATAATAGACAGAACATACAGTAAATTATGGAAAGCTTTCCCACTCTTTTAATAACAGAAATTGTCTTAGAAAAATAGATAAATGTATTTGATTCTGAACTGATTTTTTTTTTTTAAGAATCATGATGATACATCTTGATGTTTTTGCATGTTACCTTTCCAAATATACTCAGTCTCTTAGGATCAATGAAGGGCTGTTTCAATAGTGATCTGAAAGAAAAAAAAAACCAAAAAAGTGTTTGTGGTTTTTGTTTGTTTGTTTGTTTTCTTTTTGTTTTCTTTTCTTTTACTTTTGTAAAGTAAAATGGTGAATTTTACTTTTTGAATCTAGTATGGAACTATACTAAGGAACTGTCATATATGCACATTACGTAGAAGGACAAATTACACCAGTAAAAGTATTATTGCCCTGGGAAATGTGATTTGCTTTCTAATTCATTCTCCATATGTCAAAAAATTGGTGTTGGGCTCATCTCATTGAAATGAGATATCTGAATTTGAGCATCTTGTCTAAATTTCCCATTTGCATCTGCTTTTCAGTTAAGGGAGAGAAGAGAGACACCCTCAAACAGTTATTTTTTTCCCCACCCATGTTGGAAACCTTTCTCATTCCAGGGAGAATCACACTCCAGAAAAGCCATGATTTTCCACTGACTAGAGCTTAAATGACTAGATTTGACCAGGTGTCTAGTTTTATGACAGCTAAAGCAAAGTAAAAGGAATGTAACTTCTTGATTCTAGGTAAATGTCCAAATAATTAATTCGCTCATCAAGGTCATTAATCAGCATTGATAATTTTTGTACAGAAAAGACATTATAACCCGAGGGCAAAATACAGTTGCTTTTGAGGAGACAAAACGAGCAACAGTCTCTCCTCTCAGCCAAGGGCACCCTCCTCCCTTTTTCCCATGAAGTGCAACCAAAAAGAAACCAGATGTAATTTAACCTAAAATATCTTTGTATCTGTGCAGAGAGCTCAGTTTTCACAGGGCAGCATATGGCTTGCTTCTGATAGCCCTTTTGCAAGGGTCACCATAAATGCTCTGCTCAATTGCAGCCCATTCCTGAGCACTGTGAACACTTAGGAACCCTATTGCCCAGGTATATCATGTTGGAGACGGTTTCCTACTGTGATGCAATGGTTGAAATGTCCAACCACTTTCAAAAGAAAATTAAAGTAAAAATAAAAATATCTGGCTTAAAATCTGTATTCCCTAGAAAAAGTCCATCCAGAACTTGATATTAGCCATTTTGACATGTGCACCCTGAGTAAAGAGTGTTGTCAAAGCCATGTCTGATTACTTCACAGATGGAAATTACTCTTTTCTGCAGCTGGTGGATTATATCAGTCTAAGAATGATAATACAAATGAAAAAATAACAGGCATTTGCCCCAAATTTGCTCTTATTTACACGATTATAACTCCATTTGCTTTGTATGATTACTCCAGAATTCTTTGTTGGAAAGAAGTATCCTATTCTATAGGCCTAAAATATAGTAATACAAATGCAGTTAAACATTAACATGTGCACTGCAAGAAATGTTCCTAAGGAAAATAGACAAATACAAATTAGCTTAGATGGCATATTTAGATTGCACACTGAAGGACAGCTTTGTTGAAGAGAAGCTCCAACACAAAAAGCAAATGCCTCTCTGATCTTTTATTTGCTGTTTGCAATGAAAAGATGATTGTTTCAAAATCTGTAACTGTGTTAAAAATAAACATTAACAGTATGCACTACACAAAGAAAATATTCTGGGTAGTCTCAGTTAAAAATGCTCGTTCATCAAGGTGGAAGCAGGGTAAAAGAGAAGAAAAGTTTGCACATACGTACTCTATGGCTGCTATTTGGTCCTTCACTTCCACTGATCCTAAGCATCGGTGGACCTCCTGTAGAATCTTAAGGCCTTGAAATCCACTCCCTCTGCCATCAAATCGAGCTACGATGACATTATCAGAGTTGACAAGCACTGAGTCCCAGTCAATGTGAAACTTATCTGTAACCAACTGGCTGCCTGGAGCTTCATCACTGCAAATACCAACACACCAGACACAAACGGAGACTATTGACAATGTGATGCACTTTGCCGTTCTCCAATATTTTATTTAACCTCGATGGCAGAGTTCAGTCGGTTATGTAATCCTGCTGAATTATTGCCACTTCCATCAATACCACCACATTAGCTAGTGCTGGTATCCCTGCAGCAGTAGCAAGCAAAATAATTTCTTTAACTTTATAACCACTATGTTGCCAATGCCAGAACATTCTTTATAGAAAGAAACAGAAAACTAAAGCACATAATGCTGCTTATAGGTTAATAAAGTGAAAAAGAAAATAACATAATCATGAACAGCTAGCTCAGTTCTGAGAAGGCTCACGTAGAATTTGTTAAATTACACTAAACAGGCAAAAAGGAAAATTCATTCAGTACCCTGATTATGATTTTGTAGGATATATAATACTATTAAGAAGGATGTAATCTTAGAAAGCAAGAATAACTGCATTATTGTATCCTTGAATTGATTTTTTGAAAAAGGGTACAAAGAAAACTAAAGTACACAGTGGAAAAAATTATATTTTCTCTATCAAAATTCATAGCAAGAAATGCAAGAAAAAAAAAAAGTGGAATAGAATAGGAGAATACAGTTTCTAGAGGAACAATAAGCATTTTCCATTGAAGCCAAATATACTATTTTCCTTCCAAAGAAAATAAAATGTCAGTTCTAAAGGGAAACTTGTCATTATTTTTCCCCCAAGATAAACACAGAATAAGAGAGCAGAATACCATGAAGTTGTACAAAATGCAAAATAATTCTATGCAGGCTTCATCTGACAGTTGAATGGAAATTAAAATGTAAAAGTGTCTGCGCTGGCTGTATGGAAATTAGATTGGACAGTGTCTGTGGGAATATCCTTTCTAAGGTGGAAGAAAGATGAAGACAGAAATTATTTTGCCATAGAGACTTATATAAACCTAGAGGGAGGAAAGAGATAAAAATCTCCTACAATAACTACTGTCTTATATGTACAATAAAGTGCTGATTCAATATCTGCTTTTGGCTCTGGATAACACAGATCATCTTCAAGGTAATCACTCAATTAGCAGGCATATGATGAATACATATGTTCTCAAAATCACTCTCAAATTCACTACTTACAGAGTTGCTATATCTTGCACTGAAATCTGGATTACTTGGTTACAGACTCAGTCACATGTTATGCTTAATTCACCATTATCTTGTGCATCAAGTTCACACTTGGCTTTAGAAAAAAAACGGAAGGGCATTTTTTTGTTTGCTTAACCAATTCGGGTGCGATTACGCTAACTGCTAACAATGCAGAGAAATTAATTTGGAGATACTGATTTTCAAGTGAGCTCTGCATAAAACATAAGTATATTATTAGTAGATTCAGAAGTATATTATTATTATTATTTACAATAATAGTGGGAACAGAACAGTTCTTTGGATTTCTGCTTATTGTACAGAGCAAGGTTTTCAGAAGTACCCTACACTGACTTAGATTATTTAACAGAATGTTTACCGCTACTTCCAATAGTAGTAGCCTCAGACCAAATATAATTACTTTTATTTTAAGTTCTTCCAACTTTCCATGATAAGATAATATGTCAGAAATATCCTTGTTCAGCTTTCTAAGGGTTTAATATGCCCCAAACAAGTGAAAATATCATGAGTCAGCCTGCTTCCCCCTCACCTAATATAAGAACAAAACAAATACAGTGGTTTTATTTGTTTTATACTCATGATATATCTAGTCTATATATATGTGTGCATGTATATGTACATTATATATCTAGATACTTGGGAATAGGGGAAGAATTGTTATATTTGTAAGCCTTTCTCTATACCAGAAAGTGTTTAAAACCAGAACAGTGTTTCAAGTGAAGAATGATACCCTCATATAATTTCTTCTACAAATAAAGAAACAACAGACAGAACCCTGGCAAGATTCTTAGGAGTCAAGAACTGACAGAGATATTTTTTCCTAAGCTGCTTTTCTGGAAGGCACAGGTGGGCTACTTCAGGCTCAGACTTTAAAAACTATACATCCTCCACTCCTGCATGATGGGTTGTTTGACGTACTGCTTTTAGAAGTAATTTTCCAGTGGCTAATTTACTTCAACAATGTCCATATAAGTAGTCTGTGACAGGCATTTCAATCCATTTCCATTGAGGTCCATGTCAAAATTCCTATTAGCATCAAAAGGTCTCTTTACTCTTCAGTTGCTACTATAGAATGATACTGATTATCTGAGGTGTGCTTCTGTCCTCCAGAGAGACAGCATATATTCTACACACCATTTAAGCCCCACATTTAACCTTATAAATGGGGTTTCTGCAAGGTATTAATCCTTTATGCAAGTTTGAACATCACCCTGAGGGCTCTGTAACAAAGCAAGTTTGTTACTACAGTGCAATAATAGATGCACAGAATGATTTGTGAAGTTTGTCCTGGGATTACAGCTATCTCAAATGCCAAGTTTTGGTTTATGCTCATCACTACTTACAGTTTAACTATCTGAACTACTTACTGTTCAGTGGTACTCTCTTCATAGAATTAATTTTTGACCCCACTAGTAGTACACCCATGCCATTCATGCATGGGTGCAATACAAACACAGAAGTCTTCTTCCCATCTGACTGGATGGCCATAGGGGAACCATGAACTAGCCAAAGCACTACAGCAAAATTGAAGCCAGCACCGAAAGGGCTGTGTGAAGCTACAGGCTCTTCAATGTCCTTTAAGGGTTCCTTAAAGAGCATCATCTCCAGAGTCCAACAAGAACAGAATGATTCAAATGAAGATTATGCTTAATTCTTCCCAATTCATTTTTTCCCCATATAAGTGACAGCACTTGCACTTTCCCATTTTTATTTTTGCTCCTGGCTTCCAGGGTTCAGAGATGCTTTGTACATGTCTTCGACAACAACTACCCTTGGATTATGAGTCCACTGTGGCAGTGCAACTGCTGACAACTCTAGCATACTGCTGATGTTCGCCATTGAGGAACCATTTAAATAGACAGAAGCCATCAATACTACACCAATATCACTGACCATAGTGGGTAATTTGTATGCTTCTTCCAAGGCAGTCACACACATTTCACACTGTCTGGAAAAAGGAGCAGCTCATAATAAATTCTTGTATTGCTGAAAAGAAAAGTAACTCTTCTTTCAGATTCTATAACCAAAAGCTTAAACTACAGTCTCTGTTCATGACTTTAGTTACAGCCTACAGGGAATAATATAGTGTTACCAGAGAGGATATTGCTGCTGTACTCTGAGCAATACTCTTCTGCTACTCTGCTAGCACGATTATAGAAAAAATTGTTGTAGGTTTTGCACTATTTAAAAATTAAGTGGCGAGATTTTAAATAGGAATTTTAGAAGTTATAGGGCTGATCAAGCAGTGGGGGGAGACAATTTTTAAAGATACATGGCAAATAATTGCTGTCATCACTGCTTAATTTCCAGTACCTCTCTTTCTATTTCTACAAAACAGTGGATTTGATGCAGCATATGGAAAAGGTAACTTGATAGCAAATATATAAGAAAGGCTTAGATAGGTGTAGATAAAAATCTACGCAAAGAAATATCACTTCACTGAAAGAAAAAGTAATCTTTTGCTTATGGTGAAACTGAATGGGGAAAGACGGTAATTTTGCAAAACTGGTGCAATTGAAAAAATCCAATTAATTTTCAGTTTTAATGAGGATCTCTTTCACAAGAAAACACTGGTCAAAAATCAGGGAACCTGAACAGCCTCAAACATTGTGGACAATATAATCCCAAATGTTTTTTCTCTGCTCATATAACCTGTTTAGATATAGCAGATAGCAACTAAAACCAGATAGTGGTTTTACAGATTCTCCCTGCAGATATGAAAGGCACATAAGACAGGCACAATAGGCAAAATGTTACCATACCTCAGATCTCAAATATTTCCCAATACTTGCATTATGACTCTCTACATTTCTCCTAGTTTTTTAATGAGTTATTCTCAAAGCTGTAAAAAAGAATCTTCACTTCCAACCCTGCTGTTTTATCCTGCTATCAGTCCTGAGAGTGTGTTAACTGGAGGCATAAACATGTTTGATTGCCTGTGCAAGGCCTAAAACTTTCATCAATTCAATAACAGGTGAAGTGATTCCTGTTTTATTACCAAAATATAAGAAAACAAGAAAAGAAATAAACAAATAGAAACCTCCTGGAGACAATTCACTGTTACCTTGGAGAATACCCATTGTTTTTTTTCATAGAATCATTTCCCCTCAAAGATCAGAACAATCTCTCCATTGATTCAGTTTTACAACATCCACTTACAAATTGGACAATTTTAAATGGCCTTAAATAATAAATGCTGACATTTAAGATACATTATCTACAGATTTTGAAGGAATAAGGTTAATTATGTTCAAGAAAAAATAAAGAATGATTATCACCTCTCATTTTATTACCCAGATTAAATGCCAGAGTCTTTACTTAATCATTTCCTGTCTGCTACCGAGAAGCATATCTTCCAACTTTTTTAATGAGTAAGGTGAACCATAATGAGAAAATCAAGGAACTGAAATTTAAGCTTTGATCTTAATTATATAGAAAAAAGATGATAATCACTCTTTCAGGCAATTACTGTACACCTCTCTAATCTATACCTACATTGTATGTAGTATATCAGAAGGAAACTGAGTGTGAAATGTATTAGTGGTTTAGGAGAACAAATGGAAGAAAGGAGAGTGTTATAATCTTTTTAGCATTTTATGGTCTATGCACCACAATTCTGAAAAGTCATGCTAATCAACATAACCAGTTTCTACATGAGACCTATCTGCTAGATAGTTCAGCCACACAGATGGACAAAAAATTTAACACAAAAGCCTTATGATGATTACAGGATATTCAGGGCCTGGTCCTTAAAATGAGTTTGTGTCTCCATGGAGCTGTACTGTGTTCACATTCAGGTTTCACTCCAGGGCTGGAATCCACTGGTACATGCTACCATTCAGGATTCAGCCTCAACACTCAGACACCTGGGTGCCACATACTGAAATCTCAAATTTATCTATAGGCATTCTTGCATGAATACAAGAGCCTTATAATATTAGTGGACCTTTGAAATGGCTACTAGCTTTCAGTGATTAGAAAAAAATAATTCCAAATAATACCAAACTTTTTTCCCTTTATCTATTTCCAAATTCTGTTACTGTAATTGTAACTCTATTGATACAGAGTAATTGCTGCTGAGGAAAATTTACAGTAAGATTATCAAAATCACTGATCAAAAACCCACTTCATTCTGAGCCAGCAAAACCATCCACCAGCACAAAAATTCTGTAAAGACAAGACCACACAGGTAAACCAGATACTGGCAAAATGCAAGACATAGGGAAGATAAATCTTCACCAAAGGCTTTGAGTGACTCTGCAGTAATGACTGCAGCCGAACACCCAGTCAGAGCCTGTTAGATCTTATGTGCCGTATTACCCTCCAGCTTAAAGGCAAAGTCTATATACACTTAGAAGTTTATATGCACTTACTTAACTAGGCATTTAATTTGCACTGCAGAGACATACCAGGTCAATTTCAGGTTTAAATTCACATTCTCTTCTCTCCTCCCCCTCTTTCGTTCCTTCCTCTCCTCCCTCCCTCCTCTCTTTTTCTGATGTCCTTGTCAAACTGCAGTGCTACTGAGATAGAAAGCAAAAGACACTTCATATCTGCTAATACTTCACTTTTCCAGATATCTGTCTTCTCTTCATATAAATCTAAGTGCTTGTAGCCTGAACTGAGAATCTCCTTTCCAAGAAATGAATATACAGTGAAACCAGCCTTCTTACCAAGCACATTGGTAAGCATTCGTTTTAAAGCTTTCAATAGCTGGAACATAATGATAATTGTACCACGACTGAGAATGTAAGCAAGAAAGTAGGTGCTGCTGAACAATATGAAAGGCACTGCTTGTTATCAGCCACTAATACAATTCTCCTCTAATGCTTCTAGCAATAGGAACAAGGTGTTTCTCAAACAGTCCCAACAGTACCGCTCTGGCATTCAGGGAAGTCAAATATCTGGGAAATGATACCATATATACAACTAATCAGTGTTTCCTGTAAAAGCTACATGTTGTTCTGGGACCTGAATACCTTTTTTATTTTTAAAAAAAATAATTCTTTCTTTTCTAAGTAGTACATCTGATAATGAAATAAACTTAAGATGTCAATATGGAGTTGTGTGGGTCAAGAAATTACCTTCTGCACAGACACAGACCTCCAATCATTCTTTTTCAAGAGCTAGGCAGAATTTATTAGGCTCAAATCATCCCACAAGGGAATCTCCCATAACTTCAGTGACAGTTTTCAGTTTTATATCTCATTTGGGGACATCTTTAACTCAAAAATAAAGGATTGCTGGCAACCTTAGTTTTAAGTCTGTAAAAAGCTGCTGAAGAAATATAATTTCTTCCTCTTGCAGGGAAGAGCGGGACACAAAACGTGCAACTTTACATGACCAGGACAGATTTCAAATTTTCTGTTTCAAACTTCCATTAATGTGTACTGTTTTCTAAATGGAACTCCTATGAAAGCTAACATTGATAATGCAGTATTGCAAAGATAAGGATTTCACTAAAAAGAAACAAAGTCTCCGTATTATAAATGTAGACACCACAATCTGTATTCGTAAGTGGATGAACTTCCTTTTTATCCCACGTACACATCATAAAAAAAATAAAACTATTATAAAACATATCCATACATTATAACTTGGACACATTACTGACAGCTTTGGTAAGTTTAAATTTAGACCTTGCCTCAGTACTGTTCTCAGTTATTTCAACTCTTGGTATCAAAAACCATTTCCTAATTGCATTTCCTTGGTGTTTTTGGTTGTTTTTTTTTTCCTTTTCCTGTCAGTTTTGGTCTTGGCCATCTCCAGGTTTCTCATTCTTTCCTCCTATCTTCTCTAGGTTCTACATGAGTATATAACCTCAGGATCTACCATAACTGTATACAGCAGACTATTTACCAGGATACTTAACAAGGAAAGCAATACACTACTAACATATTTTCAAACTCAGAAAAAAACCCCAAAAACCCCACAAGTGCTTGCAGCACCCTGTAATGCTGCTGGTGTCCATTCAGAGTCAGTTTGCCTTTGGCACACTTAAAAAGAGATGATTAAAATATAATCACGCTTCAAGATCATGCTAGCAAATACTGCAAAGACAAAATAATCCATGTGTTCTTTTTCTCCACAAGAGCGTTCATGAGCCACTTAAGAGAGCCTCCACAACTGCAGTTAAATACAACTGCAAAACTTGAGTTTTAAACACAAATTGGACTTAGAAATAAGAAATTCTGTCCTATTGTCAAATAATTGAACTTAGAAATAAGGATTTCTGTCCTATTATATAAGATCTGACCTGAGTAGAGGAATTTGGGATCTCTCAGCAGCTCAAGCTTGTAAATTTGACCTCACATACAACAATAAGGATCTCTGCTATCACTAACTCCAAGTGATAGAGGTCAGCTAATGTGGTATTTTCATGAATTTAGCTGTGCACTCCTACACTTGTGTTAGTGAAATTAACATCAATTCCTTCCAAATGGGGCTGGAAGAACATCCATAGGTACAGCAAACCCCTCTACACCCATGGCAGACTCATGCTGACCTCAGGTGGAGAGTAATGAATGATATCCTTAGCTGGCCATCACTGGTTTCCCTAGGTAGGCTGCAGACTCTCCTGACTGATCTCTTCCTCTGTAGACATATAACTTAAAGGCTGACTGTCTCTGAAAGAAATACACACACTATTTCTTTTCAAAAGAATAAAGCAGGTTGCCAGGGAGTACCTCCTTCCTCCCATACAGGCTTTCTACAAACATCAACAGACTTTGGATCACACTTAAAATGCCTTCAGCCATTCATGCTAAAAAATAATTTTTCTTCTTTGTAGTGTTCCTAAAAGCAGGTTTTCTTCATGCAACTGAATCCCTCTTAATAGCTCTACCAATTTCTATCAGGAAGGAAAAGGAGCATATGCTCTGAATGAGATCTGTGGGTAGGTATCAATATGGGTCTAGGAAAGACTGCAGAACTACTCACAGATAGATCATCAGAAGGGCCAGTAACTGATGTACATAAAAGTACAATGAAGCAGAGCTAGGTTTGACAAGCTCAAAAACACCCCCAGGCATCTCTACCAGACAGCATCTATAACAAAATCTTCCCAAGAACAAGCTTTCTGATTTGTCAACTCAAATCCAGGAAGTAATTTTCATATACAAGGTAAAAATAATTTTCTAATTACAGAGTTGAGTGTTTTCTAGGAAGTACTTTTTATTATTTTGAGTGATTCTACAAAAATACTTACATTATTAATAGAAGGGCATACTGGTTTCGATCCGTGAAATCTTTTGGCAGTGACAACTGCAAAGGGAGTTCTTTTGAGAAAAGAGCAAAACATTAAAGGCTGGTAGTCACACAGATGAAAAACAGTAATATTGTAAGAAAGCTTTTGGTTTAGTAAAGTAATATTTTGCCAAATTTACCGTAATCCTCAATGTGAAGCATTTTAATTTCAGTCCTGGAATTTTTTTTCTTAAAAACAACTCCTTTCAACACATCATTATCTTCCAAAATATAAAACTCTGTAGAAAAGAGGAAGAAAAAGCAAGTTGCAAGGTACAGAGAATCATCTCATCAGATATAAATCAAGATTCAAAAAACTTAAAGATAAAAACTTGTAATGATAAATCTTGTAAATGAATTCCTTATGTAAATACTTTTTACAATGCAACTGCTTTGCAATTCAGGAACTGAGCATTCAGCTTAAGTCAAAACATACACACCTATTCCATTAAGTGGCTTTAGAAAGCTTTGTTTTTGTTAAGCACTAACAATGAAATTGCTGACAAGCAACATGAATCCAAGTATCCCTGACAAATACTAACAGCAGCTCTACAGGGAAAGGTTCATCTGCTGGGCAATATCCTAAGCCTCAAGCAAGCATCCTTTTCAAGATATATATTTCATGACAACATTTAGACAGAATAGCTCTACTTGATCACTGCATGTGCTTCTCTGCCTTCTGCATCCAAGAACAGGGCTTCAAGTTTGGTTTAAAGCTGCAAACAGATTTGAAGCAATCCTTTTACACATGAAAGAAAGATTAATTAGCTCCTCCCCCTCCCCCCCCCCAATTACCAATCTTGCTTCCACAATGTAGATTTTTTTTATTAAACAATATACCCTCCACTTGGGATAATGTAGGAGAATGTTTGTTCTGGGCAGTAAACCAAAATGGTATAATTATAGTCTGAGGATGGAATAATTGAAGTAATCCTTAATCATTCTTTTATGAATTGAAGAGGATAATCTAATCTTGCACCAAAACATTAAAAGTAATTATCTCTCTCATTATTTGGATTCTTGTTACAACAAACAATGTCACTCTATCCTGACTCTTTTACAATAATTCACTATCAACAGTATTTTAGATACATGTAATAAAGAGCAAAAGTCTACCTTCACAGAATTAAGCAGTTCTGCAGAAGTCAATGAATTTACTTTGAGTAGTAGCTACCCCTTACTGAGCTGCAAAAATCTCCCTCACCTTGGCATGTGCTATGGCACTGAGCTTTGCAAATATTAACAGTGACATAAAAAAGAAAAATAAAAAAGAAGCTGAAGTGCAGAGATTAATTAACACTTCATAACATAATGCTATTAATTAGTACACTACTTCAATGTGCAAGATTACATCCACTATTATGGCTGAACAGTAGCTGGCCCATGACAAAAGGGATGCAAACATTTCAGTACAGTTCAGGACTTTTGGATTCCAGAAAAAATTCTGGGGATAATCTAATGAATGAAACAAGGATATGTAAGGATGGGTTTAATGTTTTTGAATGGGAGAGATTTCTCCTTTCCTTTAATCCACACTTTCATGATATGCGGAGCCACAGTAACAGAGTGACTGTGGTAACAGAGTTATTTCTCTGGTGCAGTACAGGTAACATCTAAGTGAGGAAAATTCTGCTGCTGACGGACAGTCTTCTATTACAAAGCACTTCAAGTAGCCAAGAAACACCAACTGATTCAGTGCAAATGTACAGAAAACAGTGAGTAAAACTTGAAAAATGGAGGTACTGGAAGCTCTCCTAAAAAAACCTTTATTCTTGGATTTACAATCATTGAAAATGTTAGTGGAGTTGCTCTGATTTGAGAAATACAAGAGAAGGATTAAATTCATCATATGTAGGTCAGATTTTATGATCAGTCATCAAGGACAGTACCTTATTTCAAGATAATTGGATTGTAACTTTGAAAATATCTCTGAAAATACAGAAGGTGTATCATAATGTCAGCATAATTTACATAGAAAGTGAAATGGATGAAGACCAACCTGCCATCTAATTAACTTAACTGTAAATAGAATGATATGCACTTTGCATAAAACATATCTGAAAAGACTGGGAAAGTTTTAGTCATTTGATTAACTTCTTTCCTTATCATTTGCAGATGGGGATGTTGCTAAAAGGCAATTAATAAAGCTTTCTATAAATGACCCATCTATTAGTTTTCATTTACCTGTTAACTGCCTTTCCCCTCCACCACACTCTCCAAAACAATTAAGGACTGGAATAAAATAAACCTATTCCATAAGGAATACTCACTTGCAGTATTACTTGTACTGTGCACGCTAACAACTGGAACACCTGGCCCTGTTTTGAGGAGAGAAAAGTAGTGTAAGTGTAGTGTAGTTAGTAATCAGTATTTCAGTAACAAAGAAAGTAAGTACTGGTCACCAGTCCAGATCAGACCCAGGAAGCCCTGTACACATGCTTCCCTTCAAATACAACAGTAATACCATTGGTGTCTCTTGGGAAGGACACAGGTTAGACTACTGTACCAACAAAATGTAAAATGGAGACTGCCTTCTACCTCTTCAGCAAACAGTCTAAACCCCCCCACCCAGGAGGAGCATTTTTAAATTTTTTTTTTAGATTTCCATGTTTTAACTAGAAGTGAAGAATAAAATCCTATGGAGGCACTTAAGGGCACCATAAAATATAGCAGTTTGACATTCAGAAGCAGTAACTTTAGGTTAACTGACAAGTGAATTAATGATAATATTCACTTATATTTTCTATGAAAAAGCTACTGAGGTGTTGAAAAATTATCACTTAATTATCTGTTTAAGAAGCTCTTTTGTTATGCTCTGCAAAACCAACAGCATCATAATTAAATCTAGGTGTAATGTAATCTAATCTTATTTCATGGTAATGTCAGATACTATATTTTTACTTTACTACTAAGAAGCTAAAATGACCAGGAATAATTCTCTGTGTCAGCAGGTACCGTGCAAATGCACAAGATGGCATGTGAAGCTGGAGGGACCAAACATTCTGCATACTCAGAAATATAGCTGAGTTTGCTGTCTCTGCTCTGAGGACCCTCCTGAGTATAACCTTGCAGAAGAAAATGTTGCATCCCCATCCTCAACATGTAATTTGTGCACAGGAAACATAATTTTATCTTGGTGAGATGAGTTTAAATTGCTTGCAGACAGTCACTATTGGGCTAGGAAGGATGATTCAGAAAAGCTGAAGTCCCTGAGGACTCCAGACCAGATGAAGGCATGGACCCTTTGAAATTAGGAGTTAAAGCTCCCCTTTTTTGGAGAAAAAGTGATTCCCTTTGAGAGCGATTCAGACACAGAGCTTAATTTATGTGTTTTGAGTCATCCTGAGAGGTTGTCTCTCTCAATTAATCATGGCATGAGCCTAGGGAAACTTAAATACCTGAAATAAATAGCATGATGCCATTCGCAGCCTCTGACAGCCTCCACTGAAGATTTTTATCAATTTCATTTTCTGCCTCAAGGGAGGCTATTGACAAAAATCTTACAGGTAGATTGCTGACAAATCAAAGCTTTCTGCCTTACCTCTTCAAAAAGAAAATTTCTTCAGCCGTCTCTTTTTGTTTAGTTTTTTTTCCAGCTCTTTTTACTTCTGAATTTGACAGTTTACTCTGACTTCCAGTTTAAGAAAGATCAATTTTGGAGGGGAAAGAACTGGCATATTTCAGTCCAGCTCTATTTGTCTTTAATAAAAGATGGAATGATGATGACAGATTTTGAAAAGGGAGATTAAAAAGCCAAACACAAAACAGAAAGATGGACTTATGTTACAAGCATTGTGTCACAGCTCATCAGAAATAAACACAGCACTTGGATTTCCCATTGACCTCCTATAACTAACACTAAATCCACAATTTATTTCCTGCTGCATAAAATGAGAAAGATAATTACTCCCTTTGTGAAGTATCTTATTTGAGTGGAGAGATTAACATCTGTTAGTGTTTATGAAGCGCTAAAGGAAAAATCCACAGGCAGTGTGGAAAATAAGTGTAAAGAATGTGCTTGCCAAAACTGTGGAGCTGTAAAGTCAGCCCTCCAACTACCAGGTTACAAATAACTCCTCACTCCGATCTGGAGATGGACACAGCTAGTATACTGAGACAGATCTCCTGGCTGGGGGTAACTAAGAAGGAAAAACTATCCTAATAAAGGTGCTCATGGGTAAACAGGAGGTGGAAGAATTGAAACTTGTATAGATCAAGCCAGTCCAGAGTCCCACAACGATTTTTTTCTTGGCAAATTGCTTTTGCAACAATTTAGTCAGGCTTTTTGTTGTGAGAAAACGAGTGTGTATGCACATACGCATGGTGTCATCTGTCTCCTCAAAGCAGTGTACGATGTATTCTTATAAGCAGCTCCCCACAGAAGTTTTAAATCCTGCTCTATTGTGATGTTGCCATCAACTTTGACACTGTCAAACATCAAACCTATCCCATTTTGCAGAGCTGTCAGCCACGTTGCTGCTGTAATTGTCAGGCTCTGATGAAACACAGAGAAGACCTCTGAATAACCCCAAGTTGACAACACCACATTCATGTTAGAGGTACGAAAAACTTAATGACAGTGTTTTATCATCCCTGTACAACACCTTGTACCTTGGGGCAGTATATTGGTTGCAACTCAGTGGAGTGTAGGTTTAATCCTGGGAGGATGATCTACAGTTCTACCAGCTCAAACAGAGAACTGCCATCTCCAAAGTCACTGAAAGTCATGAGCTTGTGAGAAATTTCATGGGCGTCCACATTTTGATATCAAAGGAACACTTCAAAAATTACAGGCTAAATACATTTTGCTAAAATGATAACAAGAAGCTATATTTTTGGGCCCTTGCACATTACTGATTCAGGGCAAAAAATTCTTCCCAATTTACCAACCCTCTCTTGGAGGAATCTGAGACTTTTCCCACAGGGACTATGTCAACCAAAAAGGCAAAAACTCTACTTAAACCATGAGGAGCTCATTAATACTGCAGTCTTCACTCAAATAAGGTCTCAGGATGAGCTCCATAAATTTTGCTGCATCTTTAACCATGTATAAACCATACAGCTGTTTG